>JABASD010006519.1:0-10086 GCA_019776165.1 Pogonognathellus flavescens | reverse complement strand
ATTATCTATACTATGTTCATCATTATTATATGTAATGTTGGAAACTTGTCATATTCTATGGGCCATTGGCTCGCCGAGAATATTAAATAAATTCAATCAATCAATGTACAATTACACCGAATATGTCAAAACATCTGATGACCCTTTGCCTTGGCAGTGGATTGCTCCAGAAAGTATTTTACTGCAGAAATACTCGTCTAAATCCGATGTCTGGGCTTATGGAATAACATTGTGGGAAATATTCACCTTTGGAGAAAGGCCTTATCCAACATTTTCGTTCAATGAAGAATTTTTGGAAATGCTTCATAGTGGATTCCGCTGTAAACAACCAAAATATTCCCCAAATACGATGTAAGTGTAAATAATAAACAGATATAGTTTTTATTCTATGCGTTTTTGCCACTAAAGATTTGGATATCATATAAATAATAAATAGTGTACAATTGCCATGATGTAACCTGAACTAATTTATTTACTTATTGTTAGTAAGTTGGCTGTTTGTATCCCTGCAAAACAAATGGCTTTATTTTTTTAAACTTTTTTTCTGGTTTTTAAGTCACAAGGTAATGAAAAATTGCTGGGAATACGATCCTGAAAAACGTCCATCGTTTTCGGCTTTAAAATACGATTTGACAGAATTTCTTGACAATCCACAACAATTTACAGCGAATATCGAAGTACAAGTACAAAACGCTCAAGCTCATAGTAATACGGAGTTGAACCTTGGACAGTGCGAAAATACAAAGAACGTGATGAGCTCACTGGATCAGTCTTCTTTTGCAAATGGATACACAAAGCTAGCCGACATAAAGTCAGCACGTTTGCCATAATTACAAAAGCAATCAGCCGTATGATGTGATGTTGTTCTACAGAAAATACCTATAATATTTTACTGGTTATTATCGAAGTATATACCCAACCATTTCGTTAAACTACATAATTGTTGTGAATAAAAACTGTGAAGTATTGTATTGTGTAATTTATTTTAAGGGCAAAGCTTTCAGTACAATTAACTTTTTTTCACATGGAACGCCGAAGTTCATATCTATAGTTTATGGATGCTGTACTCACAAGAACAGCCGGCGTACGTGACATTAACATTTAATGTGCAAAAACAAAGTAAAGCATCAAAAATTAAAAATAACATGGTTTACGCATTCATTTACATTAACGACTGTGAACTTGACGTATGCAGATGCAAAATCAGAGGATCGATATTGGTAGTGATATTTGAAGTCTGATAATACTGGACGGCAGGAAAAAAATAACCCTGCATACGGGCGTATCTACATATGGGCTTAATGGACTTAAGCTTCTTTCACGCATTTTTCGCAAAAAGGGTTCTTTGCACAAAATTGCCATCGAAATCCCTAAGTTTGGCAAATTGTTTGCTTCTGAACCCTTCTCAAAGGGATCGATCCCCGTTGAGGATTTTGAAATACATCAGGGCGTACCACCGCCTAAAATAACCTTACTCAAGTTGGGTTAACATTTACACTACAAATAAGAGCACCATTCACACTAGGCGCTTATAGTGATGTCCATTAATGAATGATCATGTATTAGGTTGACAAAAATTGATATCAATTTGAAAGGGATTTGAATTGACCTGCAATGTTACAATGTTAAAGCTGATTACAAACCATAAGCTAAGTAACTTAGCGTATAAATACACTTTTTAATGTAAATATTAATGCTTCAGTAATCAGTGAAAGGTAATGTGTATTTAATTTGGTAGAGAGGAAGATAATATCTACATGTGATGTAATATTGTGCGTTAAGATTATTTTGTTGGAGGATATTCGGTTTCAAGTTCAATCTAAAAAATGATAAACCATTATTTATTCTATTTTGGAGATTATCAATTAGTCAATTTACTCATCAGTTTTCGTGTATTCTCTCATTTCACAAAGTTGTTGCACACATTTTATTAAAATGTATAGCATTTACAATATTTTAGCGTTTATATTTTTGTGTCAGAAGGAATTTAAAACAACCAGACTGAGTGAGACTAATTTGAAACAGCTTTCAAGGTCGGTGCTTCTAATAAACAAAACTATAAAATTATAGTATTATAACCACCATTTGTACATAGAGCATATTAATGTAACTAATAAAATAAAGAAAATTTTGATTTCAAACATTATTGTGGGCTTATTCTCATACTGTCTAGGATTCCAACACTACTTTCATTTATAGTCAGTTAGTTCTATTTCTATTCTAGAATTCTATTTCTAGAGCAATTTTTCGCTAGGAAATGTACCTAATAAATTCTTGACATTAACAATAGTGCTAAACTATGTTGATAAGTGTGATATTAAATGTAAAGTTGTCATGAAAACTATCCGTATTTTAAGTGAGTAATAATAATGCATCATGTCAGTATACATTTACGACCGTGGACTTGAAGCCGCGTGTAAATACAAAGTTATCAATGGCACGATATTTTTAATATGTTGTACATCCTGCCGAATGGAACATGTATATATTACAATGCTTGTTCATTAATGTATTAGAGCATAAGACACGATAACGCCGTAATCTCTAACACTAGTAATTCCTCGAATCACTTAAATCACCTTTACAATAACAAATGACAAACAACATTAGGAACTACATAATAATTCCATTGAGGACACGGCTTTAAACGTACGATTTGTTGACAAAAAAGTAAAGGTGAACAGTTTAGTATAATTTAAAATAAACAGCAGGATTATTTTGGTTAAGTTATTTACAAAATATTCAAATATTTATGACTGCAAATACATTTTTAGCAAACATTTTATGATTCAGCTTAAATTCCAGTAATTATCGCTGTAGAGGTCGATGTGTCCCGGCAACTACGATGTATAAATACGCATTTAGATGATTTATCCGATTATTTTATGTTATATTAAGTGAATTTAATAATATTCAATCTAATTCAATTTCTGCTGGCTAATAGTAACCATACACTGCTTCTGTCTCTTCTCACATTTTAAAGAATTTTTAACGATATTGTTGCAAGAAAATGCTAAGCATTTCCAGGAGTATCACATTTATATTGCTAAACTTTATCGGATTAAAATTAACAAAAAGTAACCCGAATATTACTTCTTTGGTAGATAATGATTTCAAGCAGTTTTCATGTTCCGTGTTTCTAAGAACTCAAAATTCACAAGTTCATTGTTTCGTCAGTTTTATTTATTCAATTGAATATACCAAGATTTCTGACTGCTTTCAAAATAATAACAATGTACAAATTTCTGTGGGGATGGAAATATTTGACCCAGATTTCACACTCAGTAATAGATCGTTTGTTTGTACATCAAATGTCCATTTATCCTTAAAAGTGCTTTTTAGTGACGGAGATCCGAAAACCCAATATATGGAAATGAGACCTGAAAAATTACCTACAAATCTTTTTAACGAAATTCCAGCCGATGAATATAAATTACATTTTTTGTTTCCGAAATCTCCTGAATTTATTCATGACCGGGGTGAGGTTGTCAAATATTCTATTTTTGATATTGAAGATCCAACTCTGGAGTTGAATATATTTATTGAATTTTACCCAAAAAGTGATTGTAAGTTTTGGTTTACTTTATAATTACTCACCTGAAAAGTTCAATTAATAAATTAGCAAATCAAATTTTGAAGAAATAATTGCATTAAATTATAACTTTTTTCTTAAAAACGACTTTACTTGATGTTTAACTATATTACGTTTAAAAATTATCATAAAAATTATTAAATATGATTATTTTTTCATTTAGTCATTTCTTTGCCTCCAATATGTCATGCATACAATTTGCATGGAAATTCGCCAATCAGTGTTACAGAAGAGGAAATTGTGTTTATTCCATGCATAAATTTGAATGAAACTGCGGACGATTTGGCACTACCTCCAAGACTTTTTACAGAAGACAAGGTATTTAAGTTGACAAATAAACGAAATTGAAGTAAAAATACGACCAATCTTAATTATAAAAACACAATTTGGTCTAATATTTGTGCTATCTGTCCTTGAATAGGAATTGCATGTTGACAATGTAAGAATATTCTACGATAAATGGAAAGGTTTTATTTTTAATGCCACTAATTTTGAGGGAACAATTCAAGGAAACTACACTTGTACTGTCGCTGGTTGTACGAATCATACATTCGTACTTGTAAACGCAGGTAGATATTTCAATTAGAAAAACTATGACTAAAAATAACATTTTATGGTTCAAGTTTTATACCTAATATTTGTTGCAATAATTTTGGCAATATGAAAATAAATAATAATATTAAAAATATTTCCTATTTGATTGTCTAAAAGAAGTACCCAAAAACTACCCATGCCATTTTATTTTTTATATGGAATTTCGAAATTGCATGTTTGTAGAAACTCGTCCTTTAAGTAACGAGCTGCATCTACACGGACCTAAATTCAATTTAATGTTGGGAAAGAAGGAAAAACCAAGCAATAGCGGTGTCTTACTTTTCTGTTCTGAAGTTAACAAAACAATTGATGTGCAATTAGAGTCCAGCAGGTTGGTGGAACATTCAATAACTGATAATTTATGCTACTGATAAAATACAATTTAAACTGAAATTAAATTGTTCAAGTTTTTAAGATTTATATAGAGGAACTAATATATTATATAATATTTATTATATTCAAACAGTTTTCCTCCTAATGCGTCGGTTCATGAAATTGCAAAATACAGTGCTTATTCAATTGGATACGAAACGCCGAGAAATATTATAACAGCTCTAGTTCCTTATTTGAACGAAACTGAACGGAAAGAATATTCCGGCTGGGTAAAGGATGATGAAGATGATTCTGACACACTATTTTTTGTTTGTGTTAAAGATGATGTACCGAAAATATTTTGGACTGTTAAATATGATTCCGGTAAATTAATTTTTTTATCACATGCCATCAGTGTACATAAATTTTTGGTTTCCTTTTAGTCGATATACACCGTTATAAGAAGATTCAGATTGCCTGTTTTCAAAAACTGAAATCAAAACTGACACATCTGTGGTCTTTAAATCCAAACTTTACTTTTCCCTTAGAAATGTTTGGAAAATTATATATAAAATATTTATTCTTAGTACAATTTTCCAAAGATTGATAATCTGAAACGAAAATTGAAGGATTTTATAGTATTATACTTAAATGGGAAATATTTTCAACACAGTTGTTTAATTTAAATATGTTTGATATAATTAATTGATATAATCGTTATGCAGTGAATGTCCCCTTTTATTATTCTCGAGAGCACAACGCTTTTATTTGTGAAGAAACTCCGTTGGAAATGTTTGGTGTCGAATCATTCATTTTGCTCTATCATTGGGAGTGCAAAAATATCCTCCAGTGTGAAATTGTGATGTCCCACTGCATAAAAGAGGTAACAAAAATATCAGTGCTTCATTAGCAGTGTTAATTCAACACATTTTTTGCAATAGAATTATTAGTTCACTATTACATAATCCTTATTTAATAGTGAACTAATAATTATTGGAAACCATTGAAGAATTGGATTTCTAACTAATATTTTTCATATTATTAACAAACAAGATTTAGATTCAAGCACTATTATTACAATCGGTATTTGAAACAACGTTTGAGTGGGGTCGTCTTTTTACAATTCATGTTCCCTATATTGACAATTGCTTGCTAAACTAAGAAAATATCCAATAAATTTTAAATTCCTTTGATATTGTTTTTTTCTCAGGAGGAGCAAATCATGGAGGGAAGGTCTGATATTAAAACACTTTCTTACAGTAAAGAGAATTTATGTTTGAAAAGTTTACAAACAAACCTTGTGCCATGTTCCGATGTTGGTAAAATAAATGCTCCCACAAAGTTGTGCAAAGCCATTCGACCAGGCAAAAAAGGCATTGTGCAGTGCAATACTCGAGTATCCAGCCACCTCAACTTTCGCATGCAATATTTATACTTCGAAGGGTTTGACGGCAAAGTGTGTATGTTAATTAGTTTATAAGTTGTACCGTTAATGTAATTTCAAATTATTACAATGAGTCACTTACAAAAAATTCTTATTTTTTTCTGCATAAATTACTGAATTTAGATGTGGACGAAGAACTTAAAGACAAACCTCCGTTATATGCTACATTAAGATTAACAAACTTTAACAAAGAGGACCATTTCTGGACTGGAGACTATTTTAATTTCCGGTGTGAAGCTCATTCGTTTTTGTACGCAGATGGAATTCGGTGGTTTTTTAAATATGAAAATGGAACAGTACTGCATCCACCCACTGGTAAATATTTTGCCCCTTACCTTGTGAATGTCTTATTTCACTTTTGTATTCATTCCTAATTAAGTAAAGTAGCAGTATAATAGTTATCATAATTTTGTATTTTCACGTTTGGAATAGACCTGATTATTTTTCTTCAGAGAGAAAATCAAGATAAATATAATCCTGAAAGCAACGTACAATTTTATTTTGATGACATCACGCTGGTGGAAGTTATTTGCTCAGCACCACTTTTACGCACCTACGGGTGGGACAATATCTCCATTACATTTAACGTTTTTGGTAAAAATGCTTTTATATTTTGTAAAATAAATGAAAACATAATTATAATGATATATATAATTGTACATTTTTATCGGTTTTGTTTTTCAGATCAAGTGGCTCCAAAAATCAATTCTGAAACAACGTTTTATCTAAAAGAGAATATAACCGATCAGTTACTTCCATGCCAAACGGTTGGAATTCCTGTTCCTGACATTGTTTGGATAAAATCCGGAAAGGTAGTTTTTTATACTAACGTTGCATTGTAGCTCCTATACAAATATTACTAAGACTTTAATACAGGGTGAGTCTTGGTAAGTGTTTCAGGGGTACTTACTACTTACATGGATTAACTTTTACCATGAAGCAGACACCCATATCATATGTATCCATATTTACGCTACATATACATACCATATATATACCGATATATGTCATTTATACGGATCCTAAACATGCATACCGTTTATACCGGCCTTGTCCATGCTAACCCCTGAAACACTTACCAAGACTCACACTGTTATTTAATTTATTTAGGGATTTAATTAGAGATAATTTTCGTTTAAAAGTTTTCACATGTTTTTTTTCTCAACAGGAAATCGAGAACCCTTTGGCAATATTGGATGAACATATTTTAGTATTTCCGCATTACGACCTGATATTTTTAGGGGAGTATACTTGCACTGCTGAAAGTATTGCAGGAAAAGCTTCTACCATTTTCACAGTTCACAGTGCGTAAAATTACAACAATAACTAAAACACATCAATACATTTTCGTTTGTTATAATTTTTATTGTAAGACTTTATCAAAATTGGTTTTTGATATTTATAGAAGCAGTAGATTTAGAAGGGGATAACAAACATAAATTGTACTATACCCTAGCCGGACTCGCCACTTTGATTGTTATCATCATAGCTGTAATAATATTAATTTTCTTCCGTATCCAAAAGGTAATTGAATTAATCTTTCAACTTTTGCTTCATCTTTTTTGGCATTTGAAAAGTTTTTGATGAAATATTAAAAACCAGGAAAAGAAGAGGAAAGAAATGAAAGAAATAATACTTTTAGTTGAAGGAGTAGAATCAGGAGAATCAAATGTAGACAACATTGATGAAAATACAGATCCTTTGCAACAGCCTTTCAAGAAAAGCTTTTCGATTCAAAAAGAGGATTTTACAATAAGTGAGCAAAAAATATAATTATATGCTAAAAAATATTAACGTTTTCACGGAATTATTAATTGCAATTGCGTTTTAATACATACAGATTGGCACCGTCCATTAGGAAGTGGAGAATTTGGAGAGGTGTTCCAAGGCACACTTAATGCAATTGAAGGTCCAATTGCAATTAAGATGTTAAAGAAAAATGCAAAAATTGACCATTTAAGAGCGCTGGCTTCAGAACTAAAAATTCTTATGTTTATTGGCGATCATGAGAATTTGGTTACTCTGCTTGGAGCTTATAAAGACGAATTAGAAAAAGGTAACCACAATACTATATTTTTTGTTAAAGAAAAGAAAAATCTTTTAAAATGTATTATATGGACTATAACAAAATTAAATAGTTCAACATGCTGATACAAATGTGTGCATTATTTTTAAAATGTGGTTTTCTAGGAATTTTATACGTTGCAGTCGAGTTTTGTGGACTTGGATCTTTAGAGTCATATCTTCGAATGAACAAACATGTTTTCATGAAATGTCCACAATTAAGGTAGCAACATTAATTTAATCCCAAATTAATTGTACTTCCATTGAAAGTATTGGTTTATGTATCGCCTTAGGATTTTTTTCGTTATATGGATCACACATTTGACATTTACGCATTTAGAAGTTATTATTATTATATTAATATTTTCTATTTCTTATGAATTAATTGAATTATTTTAACTTTTAATTACCACAGGTGTTTGAATGGTGACTCAGATTCTACTGAAATAAATATAAACATGAACCCTTATTTTACATTTCATTCTTTTGCAACTTTATTGAAATGGTGTAAGCAAATAACTTGCGGAATGGAATATCTTGGTTTAAAATATGTGAGATAACTTCAAGATTACATTTCTTAATCATTTTAATAGCAGTAACACACTTTGAAATTTCTCACTTCACGTTGTTTTCGTAGGTTGTTCATTCCGATCTGGCTACCAGGAATGTTCTGTTGACTTCAGAGGGAAATGCAAAAGTTACAGATTTTGGATTGAGTCGTCGTATGTACAATTACACCGAATATGTCAAAACATCGGACGATCCTTTGCCTTGGCAGTGGATTGCTCCTGAAAGTATTCTCCTGCAAAAATATTCGTCTAAATCCGACGTCTGGGCTTATGGAGTAACAATGTGGGAAATATTCACTTTCGGAGAAAGACCTTATCCTACATTTTCGTTCAATGAAGAATTTCTGGAAATGATAAGAAGTGGAATGCGTTGCAAAAAACCAAAGCATGCTCCAAATGCAATGTAAGTGACAAAATGTACTCTCCTGGTAATTCTATTCAAACTAGGCATAAAAATTTCCAGCTATTTTTATTTATTTCAATATTGAGAAAAAATTGTGGTTTTCCACAAACAATAATTGCACTATACATTCCATTTCTGTTTAAATAGCCATGTACTAATGAATAAATGCTGGGAATATGATCCTGAGAGACGTCCATCGTTTTCATCTTTAAAATGCTCTTTGACGGAGTTAATAGATAATCCATGTGAATTAGAAGTAAAAGTTCCAAACCATCCAAGTGATAGTAAGAATCTGCAACATGGAGGAGGGTATATTTCACAAAACATGAAGAGCCATCCGGATTTACATTCTATTCCAGAAGGGTACACAAAACTCGCAGATATAATGTCGATTGGTTCATAATTAAGGAGTGTCTGATGTCATGAAACTAATATTTAACCTAAATTGTTATAACTTAACAAAAGCCAAAAGTATACAGTTGCAGTATCAACAGAATTTGTTATTAACATTTTTACGAAAATTTATCTGTTTAATGTCATTTTTTTATTCGTTTTTGACCGTGCCACAAATATGTTATTGTGAATGCGCCTACCTCTACATGAAACTTATGATACCACAATTGAAAGATAAATAAAATAATAATGTTTTCATAAATATTCCATTTACATTCATATTTTCAATGCAACTTTCAATAAATATACGATACACTGAAATATTCGGTAGAATTTATTAGTGTGTAGAAAAATAATGTTGACTGATATTTCTTTTTTCAAAAAATTGTATTATCGTAAAATAAAATGAGTACCGTTTAAAAAACTAAATGACTGGCGACTTATTATATAAATCTGATATTTTTCAAATATAAAAAATGTTTTTTGAGTTTCTATAAAAGGCTAAAACTACTTAAGTAGATTTATTTTAACGCATTCATAATATGTTGCTACTTTTATATTATTTTCCATTTTTGGTTTAAACTATTATTTATTCGTGAAAGATTCGCATTGGGTTCAACATTCGTAATATAGATATCAGGGTTGAAAATCCTGGAAGAAAGGTACCTCGGAAATTTACGGAAAAATACGTATTTTACAGGAAGTTAAATTTCTT
>JABASD010006518.1:0-10086 GCA_019776165.1 Pogonognathellus flavescens | reverse complement strand
AAAAATACCCCAAGCCTGTACAAAATTTCGTTCTCGCACAATCGAGGTGAGAAGCTTTTGGGAAATTGGGAGTGGGAGCTATAACATGAATAGTCCAAACTGATTTTCTTGTGCACAGTCCCTATACCTACTTTACCTAAGACCTATGTGTAAGGCGTAAGGTACATGTAACACAAAACACACAAATATTCAGTTCATCTCTACAATTTACACCGTGTGTATTTTGTGTATTATGTAGTGTGTTTTACCTCCTATCTAACACCTCTAAATGTATCCAACACAGAATGTTACATAAGATACTAACTTATGCAAACAATGTCTCATTCTCATACATCCATGTAGCACGTACATTAAAATTCCCAAAAAATCTAACTTGAAAATGTAGTCGAGTCCTTGTTTCTAATCTACAATGCTATAACTCTAGCCAAACACAATGCCCTTCTTCTGATTACCCATTCTTAAGATCTTACTTAAGCCTATCCTATTCCTAGAGCTTATAGAGCAACAGTATTCATCCGTAGAATATTTACTACTCTTATTTATATCCATCTCGTAAAAATAACAAAAAACAAACCACAACTAAAAATAATATAATGCTTTAGAAACTTTCCATATTATACAATAAGCTTACAAAACTTTCCATGCAGATGCACAATTCTCTAAACTTAAAAAACTCAAACTTTAACTATAAGTTCCTTTTCTGGAAATTTAAAGTTAGTTAAGTAGTCGGCGAATGAAACTACGGCTACTACGGGTTGCTAAATCTGAAGCGGATATTTTATGAGTATTGTTAGTAAAGTTGTGTGTGCCAAATACACGGGGTACATATCATCGGTATCTTTCCTCTTCTATCATGTCGCTACTTTTTCTGTCCTGTGAAGATAATTTGCATTTTTCCTCGTTTGAAACACACAGCAAGACTACGTGTATGTCTTGAGATTAGGAGGACATGACAGGTCTCAGATTGAACTTTTGGATCGGATGAGCGAACTCAAGAGGGAAGATACTACAACCGCCCTCACACACACATTGACACGCTTGCATTTCGCTTTTAAAACATATCCCACTCCACTCCAGAGTAAATCTGTAATATTACTACACTACAGGACCCAGCAGTATTACGGTAGTTTTCTGTAGTAGTTTTGTAGCTGTTCATCGTATCGTAGAATGGGTGACATACTCCCAAAACTCTTTGGCTACATTTGCCAAAAAAATTACAACAGCGAGACGACAACCATCCGTGCATGCTCGTATGTACTTCCAGCGTACACACAAACAGACACAACCCATGATACAAGCGTCGCATTACTCACAGGGACAGGTATTAGGAATATAAGTTTAGTCTAAGTCTAATAAGTGTATAGTCTGAGTCTCTAAGAAGTCTCTACTATAGTCGTAGTCGCAGTGTTAGTGTTGTCTATGTCCTTTACTCCTAACTACTCTGATGATTTCATGATGATCGTACGTATCTATCTTATGTATGGCACTATCTGTTTTTGAAGGTAGAGAATTTTAGCTAGCTGAACATTACGCTTTTATGTGTCTATGCCATGCGTAAGATCATAAAATAAAGTGCAAGAATACATTCCTTTGCCGGTTTACATTCAAACTCAACATTACAAACTTCACTTTACATACAAAACAGTAATTCACTGCTACAAGAAATTGTCTCTTCTTGCAAACTGTCTCTGTTCTAATCAAACGATGGAAACATGGCATGTGCAAAGTAATAATATATAAACTTAATAGTTTCTACGGCTCAAGTAAAGTCATTTGCATTTACCTTTCATTTAACATGACCTAATCTCCCTAAAACTCAAGACTTACGTATGGCACTACAAAATTAATGATACTATGACCAAGAGCAATTAACTCGCATACTTTGCCTTACAGCTTTCAACTTGCAATGGTATCCGAATCCGTCTCATATCAGAACAACCAGAATGGTTATTTTGCACAAATAATAGTAAGCCTTTCTCTTAGCTGAATTTACTTCATCACTATAATATTAACTTTGTTTTGTAATTAATGATTGTCTTATATGAAACATAAATTTTATATAATTTGTAAAGTAAACAGTAAAGTAAAGTTTGATGAATTGAGAAAGTAATGGAATGGAAATGGACATTTTGCAGCTTCCGTTGCAAACTGTTGCCGTATCATCACTACTTTAGGTACTCCATTTCAAGTTATAAACTCCGTGCCACTTTGGATTTGGCGTGGTTGACGTTCTTGCAGAAGGAAAAGATTTAATAAAAGTGCAGCGGTATTGCTGCTATAAATTGGGAAAGAAAAGTCTGCTGTTGCATTTTCTTGAAGATGAGTAGAAACCCGTGGAACATATGCAGCAGGGAGATAAAATTGTGAAAAGTACGAGATAAGACAGAACCTTTGATGGCCTTCTCAATGATAGCATCAGGTGCATGAAGAATGTTCTTCTGAACCAACTCAAGCGGTCCAGGTCGATGAATTAGGTGATCATTGAGGGAGTCAGCCAACCTCGCCCGCTTCAACATCCGCTGCTTCTCTGCCAGTGACGGGGCCACTCGGGCGTTGCTATCTGCAAAGAAATAAACCCATACATCCATTTAATCGTATTGTCTGAAGTGTATTTTATACATTATATTATATGTACTGTATTCTACTCCACTCCGCAGTCCATTCTACTCCAACACTAACTCATACTTAATAAAAAGGCCACTTCACTTCATTTTTATATCATCCTATCTAGTAACTAGTATTAGCAGATAAATGTAACTTACACTTCCAACTGAGAATATAATTTTTACCATTATTATTATTGTATGTGTAGTGTATGTAGTAGCAGTCGTAAAGCATTTCCTTGGTTCACAAAAACCAACTTTGAGCCAAAACTGTAGATAGGATAAGTAGGTAGTTAGTGTACACACAAATTCTATCACATCTGACCGTAACATCCTCTGTAGTAGGTACTAGATACGTACAGGGTACACATTAGCCAGATATGTGCAGTTTAATAAGTATAGTAGAAATAGACTACACTCTACTTACAGCTAAAATCATGCTACAAAATTCAATCCACAATGCAATGCAGCAACAAGTTTCATATAGTACGAAACGAAAGTTGTGTCGGAGTATTAGCCCCAATAATATTTCCACTATGGTCTAACTCTTTTTTACAACCCATTTTAATGAAATACTTACAGCAAAAGCTATATACTGACTAGTTTTCCACGATTCAATGCAGTTATCTGTGCCGTAACAGTTTTAGCAAAACAAAAAATGTGTAGTAAAATGAACATTTTCTCCGTCGAGTATTTCTGTTTGAGACAGAAACAACGCTTTATTGTGTAAATAAACCAAGGCTTTGGCAGCCCAGAGCAAATGTGTGGAATAATTTCTTTTGCATTTTCTCTCGTCACTACCTATACTCTTTAGTTACTAAGTATTCCTATATGATACGTCCAAATGAACAAGTATATATAAATTACTTGCAAAACTTACAATACCCACGTTACATACAATTATATAATTTAACTACATACACAAGCCTAATTCAGAACAAATTGAAAGAAATCCCATTTGACAAACAATTACTAGAAATTATTAGCATGTGCAGTAATGTTTTACCAATGTTACAGCTACAGCTACTGAAATCTGCTGCTTTCATTACATGTTGATGTCAGTCAATCTACTTTTACCTTCCATTTTTGTACTGCTCAAATCATAAACATCTTATTTGTACAACTAATTAGATAGTTAAGAATTTCTCTGCTTCAGGTCTCTAAAGTAAAATTACTAGTTTCACTGTCCTTCCATTAAACGAGGACAAGACTAAGAATGTAAAGGTCCCGCGCGTCTTATGCGACTTAAAGTATCAAGTGCCTACTTTACGTCAGTTCCATCAGTTGAGTTCGTTGTTTCAATAATTAACGTCCTAGCAGTCTAATACAACCGCTGATTCTTTTATTATCCTTTATTACTCCGCTTAACTAACTAAGCAACCTTCCATGCTACTGTCTAGTGTGTCTAGTTCATTAATTAGTTATTTATTAATACTATCATCAGCCCACACACTACTCACACAAACCGCCACAGCCTTTTCATTGAACTTACAGATATAGATAAGGAGAGATTACAATTTCACCATTCGAAGCTAAAGCAGCAAAGCAGGTTATTACTATTGTATGCACTGAAAACGAAATAATATAGATTAAAGAAATAATATACCTTAAACCTTACTATAAAAAATATTTTTGATATGATTTGCTTTTGAATTTACTGGCTTGTACTACACATGTAGTCTTCTATAAATTAGAGTATAGTGCATTGCCATAAATGACGATGATCCGGTCTGATCAGAACTCAGAACAAGATAAAGACGCTATCAGTTATCATTAGTCAAAGCGCATTCGTTTCGCCATGAGCTTAACTGATGATAATTCAAAGAAAGACAATTAATGCTGCAATGTGCAACTAACAACAGCATCTGTATGTAGGTATTCACAAAACTTTTTTTGCCATACACAAACATACTGAAAAATGTGTTGCATAGGTCTCTTTAACTTAAAACATCAATATTAATTACTAATTGTATAAGTAAAGGATTTTTATATAGACAAGATTTACGAGGGAACAACCAGGCAACATTATTATGTTATGATAGTATCTGTCAACGTATCTTTTACCAATCTCGAGGATTTTGTTTTAACAAATACACACATGATGATATTTTGTTCATTTCTACCTTATATTTGAACAAATGTTGGTATATACGGAAAACTATTTAAAATTGTCGGCATAAAACACTTAAATGGAATTAACGAGCATATTAATTAATTAATTTTTTATTAACTTCACAATTCTAAGTTCTAGTCCTTCCAAAATGAATAGAGAGCTTTAATTTTCGCTTGATACGAAAGGAAAGAATAATCCGTTTTAGTCGGATATAATATAAATTCGAAATTAGTTAAAATAATGCAGAAATAACAGAAAGGGACCTCCTTCCCATTCTTGCTTATTTTTTTGTAAGAGAACAATTCTAATTCACCAGCGGCTAATATTTTTCATGCAATCTAGTAATGGACTAAATATCATATGAAAAATTTTGTATTAGAATCCGTAAGATACATGTATGATGGTTCCCTTGTTAGTAAAAATTTTAACGCGTAATATTATTTTTCGTCATTTCAACAGTCGGATAGGGCTTGTATCATCTCACTCTCTTTCCCCTCCAATCCCAATGGAATAAAAACAACAAATTAACAAGTTCGTATTATCGTCTCACTTGTACGCATTTTACAAGCGAAGTACATGAATGACAGTGCAGTTTCCTAACCCTTACTCCTAAGATACTTAATTAATTGGTAATTGAACTATTCAACCGCGAGTATAAAGTAAGTGTGTCCATAATCTATAAGGGAAGATTATTTTCCAAAATTTGTACAGTACATACCTATATAGATTATTTACCTATAGATACTGATTGCAGCAGATTATCCGAGCTAGAGTATGCATGCAGTGACATCAATATAAATGCCGCATGGCATGAGTGGTAGTCTACCAAGTAGGCACTGAACAACTGTTACTCCTACGCAATTATACAAATCCATAATAGGTTGGAAAATATTATAAAAACTGGTTTTTTGTCGGCTGAAGCCTAATTTTTTTAGTGACAACTAACACACATTATATGTAAATATATTGTGGCAGCAGCTGCTGTCAAGCATTACTCCATTAGATACAATTATCATATATTCTTTTGCCTTCCATGCAATAAACAAACTTTATGAATGACAATTTGACATAAAACTCTGAAAAATGACAGATTCATACAAAGGTAAACACATGGTATAAAATAAACAAGAGAGGCGCACATTAATGTAAAGGCGAAGTTAGGCGAATAAATGATAAAAGCACATTACAAAATAAGAGATACAAAAAAACAAGTTTACTTTTACGCATCTAACGGTTGGTGCTTAAAAGTGTCTACAGAATCTGTCTAGTAAAAGTGTTTCAGTAATTTGTCTACAGCAACATGATAATTATACAAGAATGAAACGTTTTGCGACTCAGCCGGTTTTATACAGCTGAACGCAATTATTTTTACTTTACGTACACCATCACCATCATACATCTCCCAAGCAATGTATTCAGGAATATAGATTTTCAAAGCGTGTAGGAGTAGCAGGAAAGTTTTAGCATTGAAGAAGGAATATGTATTGGAGCTAGAACCTCATAAAATTAACAAATTCCGTTTAATTGCAAATATTATTATTGTCGGGTGTTTTCCGTCAGGAATTATACGCAAGAGCACGTATACTGGAAAGAACAAATTGAAGTTAGTTTAGTTCTCAACAGCTATTTAACCAATATTGAACTGAATCTCTTTCCGTTCCAAAAATAAAAGTGTTTTGATTTCCATAAATTTCCCAGAGAGGAACGGGAGTTTCTATACACAAAACACATAAAAATTCCTATACTGTGTACGCGACAGCAGATTTACAACGATGTTGCAAATAAAATGCAAGAGACATTACGTTGACAAAAATAAATCGGTTCAGCCAACCAGATCTTCTGGTTTCACATTTTAGCCAAAGCTAAGTGTCTAAGCTTCATCCAAACATTTTCTCAAACAGACTACTTTGCTCTACGTATGCTACGCTTCTGCTACTTTTACCATCTACTACTACTACTACTGTACTATCGTTTCCAATGTGCTCTGCTTTAACTCTAGCGTTTCAATGCCTCAATATTCTTAACATTCAAATCCAAATGAATAAAATCGGAATTAAGAGAACCAACGAACCACGCTAATTTGACAATAAGTGTTTCAATATAGTAAGTGTTATTTAAATCAATAGCAGTGGAAACAGCCCTATAATCATCTGTAGTGTAGAACCACATGCACATTAGAGTTTTCGAATTTCTAATCCAACATTAAAACTGACAACTGTAAAGAAAGTACAGTGCATGTTCTTTTTCAACTTGGATAAGGAGTAGGATGGAGTGTTATGAATTATACGGTAACTCTAAATATTTGTTGACCAAAGAGTGAAACAATAACAATGGAATCACAGCTTTTGAAAAATGTAAACTAAGTAGAAGCTTCTAACATAGGATGGGCTAACAAGGCTATGCTTACATTACATAACGTAGATAACGTACTTTATGGCTTTTCATGTAAGCAGGTACTGATGCATAAAAACTATGTAAAAATATTATTTCAACACCATTCTGACCAGGTCACTAAATGTGAATATAACTATTAGAACGGTATAATTAAGATATTAAGAACTTATCACGAGCCAAACCCTTTAGGCATTAGGTTTCATCTTTCATGATTTTTTTAGTTTTCAGTTTCAGTCACACAATAATATCCACGTTTTCCAAGCTTACAATTAGTGGAAATGGGAACATCTTAAATGTTTTTCTAATTTTCTTTTTGCAACTTGGAGATGAAAAAGTTCATGTTATCTCTAATTGTATATAAGTTTTACTTTTGCAACGAAAAATGCATGTTCACGCTACACATGTTGGTAGTCTTAAAATAGAACTACTTAGATGAAAGCTCAAACCTACAATGTACAATAAATGCTTGAACTTTACCGACAACAAAAATTCTAAAAGCTTTACTGTTCAAAAAGTAGTTCCAAAAGCTACGATTTTATTCAACCCTAGAACTAGTAGTACTAAAGTCGTGTAGTTACTTAGTTTATTACGATACAACTTTCAATCAGCGCAGAAATATTGTTCAAGGAAGTAAATAAGATCAGAATCACTTTGTAAGTACGGTATATACAGCCGCAGCATGCAAAAATGCAAGGTTAATGTTTAAAGGGCCGTTTAGACTCATCCTAATCATATCCTTTTCAAATCATTTTGCTGTATTGCCCATGGCAACTGGTCATTCTAATCAATTTTTATTCACGATGCCTTTAATACTTGTTAATGTTGGTGAAGAGTCACACTCACAATGAAAAGATATTTAAACATGGTAGTATATATCGTAGAGTTGGAGTATGTTAAACCTAGTAAATAAGGACTAGCTTTAGCTGAAACTAGTATACAACTTCAAGAAATCTAGAGTTAGCCTGGCAACCGTCTTTCTCTTTATACTGAGAAATACGGTTGCCCTGGCTCTAGATTTCTTGTACAACTTTATACACAAATTAACAAATTATAATATTCCAACTACCGAACTACCTTACAGCAAGCTTGGCAGACTATTTCATCATTAAAAAAATAATTGACAGTTTGGTATATTGTTTAAGCTCTTCCACAACTACTTATTGAGTATTTGCACAAAACTGCTAATTCAGTTAATTGTAAGTACAAGTCATCAAAGATTTAAAACTCAGCACTTGAGTCGAAATGCTGGAGTTTACTGAAAGGCTTTTGCAAGTGTTTCCATATAAAACAACGTGGAAAGGAACTGCACGCAATGACTTTTAAGACTTAATCATGGACACCAACTAAATGCGTTTCGCACCATAGTATGAATTAATGTAGCAATTGTAACATGTAACACCTAACACCACAACATCAGTTCACAAAAATCTAATATGTACTATACCTATGTATAAGTATATCTATTATTAGATCGTAATTAGTTTCAGTAATCTGCCCACGTTACAACTATTTTATTTTAATTGACCTCAGGCATTTTTCTTTTAATAAGCTTGCAAAATCGATTTTGGTTTAACATGAATTAAACTCACATTGAATGGTAACAAACACTGTAGTTGCAATTTCACAATTTGTAATTGTAACTCATAGTGTATTTTCCACGTGGTATTATATTACTTCCGAATATCATCTATAATATAAAATTAAAACTGAATTTTTACCTTCAAGTATGTGTTGGCGAATCAGTTCTTGTCTTGCAGGGCGTTGCTGGATTTTTGCTTTTAGTAAATCCCCCATCCTGGCACGCTCAAGTCTTACCCTTTGGCCTGCAAATGCCGCGGGTGTCTTGGGAGCTAAAACAAACAATTTAATTTTAATCAGCTCAGTTTGTTTCGTTTTTCATACAAAATGTTTTAAAAGAGTCATCAAAGTCATCATGATATATGTCAGACAAATGAGACACACAAGTAAAAACAGATTTTTAATTTCTGTCAAACTGCGGATTTGCTGTGATACGCCGCACATTATATGACATGGGCTCGTCCCCCGCACCCGAAAACATCTTCGGGCGTCACTAGCCGAAGTCATTTGGAGACACTATAACCGAAGACCCTAACACGAAACCCGAGTAGACAGTACCACAAGGCCGAATAATGAACTTATCAGATCACAGATGTATTTTATGCAATGGATTATCTAATTCGCAATCTTAGAGATTCAATTACAAACAATGATTATTGAAAGT
Source organism: Pogonognathellus flavescens (assembly GCA_019776165.1). Classification (NCBI taxonomy): domain Eukaryota; kingdom Metazoa; phylum Arthropoda; class Collembola; order Entomobryomorpha; family Tomoceridae; genus Pogonognathellus; species Pogonognathellus flavescens. The sequence goes on along the minus strand of JABASD010006518.1, from coordinate 734 downwards.
CATACAGTATTCAATATCAACGTTCGTCAGCAACATTGACAAATACTAAATTGTCATACGAAATTTAAATACATATAAATCAAATCAGTTCTAAAACTCAACTAACTACTATATTGGAATCACGCTAATCCCAGTTAATAGCTTATTTATAACACACAAAACATGTGGTTATTAAGCAATGTATAATTCTTCAGTTGTAAACATTACAAAAAAGTAAAAGTATTTGTGCGGTCTAGACTACTTCACACACACGTACAGCCTAACGAAACTGATGGTCAATATGACTTTTAATCTCTGTAGAAAACTATCCTTTAGAGAAATAACAAAATGTGGTTTGGATACTTTGTATCTACAGGCAAGTAGACAAGGTGGGTGGACCACAAAACTGCTGGTAGTATGTTATGTTTGCAATTTCATGATTTTCACCAGTTAAAATTTAATGCGTATAATATTGTACGTCGGAGCGGAAAATTGGTGGCATTTGTTTCTCAAGTATTTACAGATTTACAGATGTCTACCAATCTTTTGTATGGAACGCAGAAGTATATAATAATATTTGTAATTTGTAATATGCAACAATTGGAAAAGTTTTTAGATACTTACGCCTGCGAGATACATTTTTGTAATAGTACAGTTAATTATTAAGTATCGTAAGATACTTGTATAAGAATGCGTTTTACGTCTGTCTGTCCGTTCGCTCGATAACTTAAGAACGGTTTAAGATATTGGACTCA
>JABASD010006517.1:0-10087 GCA_019776165.1 Pogonognathellus flavescens | reverse complement strand
TACACCAGTTCTCGTCCGATCACTGAAGTTAAGCAACGTCGGGCCCGGTTAGTACTTGGATGGGTGACCGCCTGGGAACCCCGGGTGCTGTTGGTTTTCACTTTTTGCCCTTTTTCCGTTTACCTTCATATTTTACCCTCATTAAGTATACTGGATTTTTGCACTTCTTTTTAACGTACTTAATTTGTACAGTAAACGTATTTTTTGCTCATATTATGGAAGTTACATCAATGTCATGCTACATTTTAAGTGGTTTGGTATAGCTTGTTAAATTTTAGTTAATGAAATGTATTCTATTGAAACTTGTATATATTATAGTGTACTGTACATGCACACACATACAACGTAACTATACGATTTGACTTTATTGCAGCATTTTGATTTATGATCGATTTTAGTAGCAGTGCTATGATATTATCTTATATATGTATTTTAAAGTGCAAAAATAGAAATTAAAACATTGTTACTTGGATTCCTAACGAATTAACAACCCCTAAGTAAACATCCCTACGTAAAAATGACATTCTAATATTTAAGTGCACCATGCTTCAATTGTTTACATGAAAAGTGAATTTAAACAGTTTGAAAGTCTCAACTTACTCAAACTAATTAAATCCGGACTGAAAATAAATAAAGCAACAGTTCATAATCATTAGCACTATATAACACTATATAGGTGTATTTTTAACATTATGCACTTTATGTACACATTCATGGTAAACCATTTTGTAAATTCATTCATTAATCTTTGTAACTTGCTATACAAAACCAAAATAAATAGTACTATAGTTATCAAATTAACAAATCATTGCTTGTACTAAAAAGGTGCCTTTATGTTAAATGTAGTGATGCTCTGTTTTTAATCAACAATATTTTCTCTTTACACTTTCAAACATGTTTTTGTCCATTATAGCCTGCAGGTGTGAATTGAGTAATACATAAAATCAAAAATAAACCTATGAAAGAGATAAGAGTGCTTTGTAAACGCAATTACAGTGACAGTTTACTAGCAATTTAAATTAGCCGAGATAATAAATTAGTGTCTTTTACGAGCGTAATTACTAATTAGCTTGCTATTGTTCAGAGTTCAGACACTTAGTTGACAGAATCAATTAACAATATTATTAAAAATTGAAAACAAACTAAATTTTTTGATAAAACTATCTTTGTAATTTACAAACCTACATTTATAAGCTTGTATTATATAATCATAATATTTAGAAAAATACTAAAACAAAGGTATAAATATTATAAGCAATTGCATTCATCATTCATAAAGTAAAGTGTTCATAGGTAAATTGTTTAATTTTGCACACTAACCACATACAACATAAGGGGCTTGTTTACATTGTTGCAGTTCACACCAAATATAAAAATGAATACGATTCTTGCACGGTTTAATGATTTTAAGTGAAATCAGCGAAAGCAGATTTTTAATTTGTAAATCTCAACATACAACAATCAGAACAAAATAAAGTAAGGCAGGTTATTCTCAGTAATACAAAACGAGTTTAATAAATACTAATAAATGTATACGGATGAAAGGGTAAGTGAGCAGCTTCTGAAGGAATATCTATAAAGGAAATGTGCAAGTGCACTTGTAAATAAAATGCAAATCACATTATAATTAATTAGCGCGTCTTAAATAGATTGCCAAGCAGGAAGTTGGATAAACTCAATACATGTTCACGTTTACTTTACAAGAATTGTATTTGTACAACATATTCACTATAGGAGCATGACTGTGACATCTAATTAGTATTCACACGTGTATCACTTTGTGAGAATCATGATTTTCGTATTCCAAGAAAATTACCATATACCATATATTATTTATTATTAATTCATTTGTGATCTTATTTAATTTCTTCTGTCTTACCTCAACCATCAGTTTAGTTTATTACACGTCCAAAAGCTGGGTTTATGCTATGTACTACAAAAAAGAAAGAAATCCAAGTGGAATAAGCTTAGAATATTAAAACCACTTAAACTATAAACACATAAATACTTACATGTGTATCCTAAATGTAAGTGACATGCACGTATACATTGCAAAATCTCAATTTGCAAGCATTGAGTAATATTTTGCCAACCATTTCCAAAACAAACACTCAGAATTAAATAATACCTGGATGCGTCTCAAAGGATTAACCAATTTGTTTCCACTTATATGATGAATGTGCAATATTTAGCACGATTGCCAAAAATTTGTTCGCAAATAAATAAAAAAACAGGAAGCAAAACCTATATTAATGCTTTGCCGCTAAATGTGACCCATTTTATTATATTTGCCTACATAGGAGAACTTGGGCTATGGAAATAACTTTAAAAGCTTATTATGGAACTTACTATATATAGGTAAATTTTTTTATTTGAGTATATTAAATGAAAATCGAAAATTATAGTTTAAAGTCAATAGACAAGAAAATTTCTGTAGTTCACCTCCTAAGTTATAATTCCGTTATGTCAACACGCAGTTTTAAGTTTACTATCCTGTTTTACTCCTTGTACACATTGTACATGAATATAAAACACAATGTTAACGTATGTATCAATTAGTGTGAAGCATTGTATGACAAACTGCTGTAGGTATTATGATGTATATAAAGATTGCATTTTACGCAAAAATATTGCAATGATAATAATAAGTAACATAATATAATATTTTACTGTGTATACTTTTGCAGGCGATATTAAGTATATAAATGGTTTGACCTACACCTCTAATCTGGTCGTTTATTTGTTCATATTTTACAACTAATTTTATAGTAGTTGAATTACACACATATACATAAATAACACATTACACGTGTAGTATAAGAATAGGAAGTAGCATATTACGTTATTTACACAGTGGAGCATTGAGCATTACGTGCAAAATGTAGTTAGTTTATTTGTGAGCAATTGCATTATTGCTTGCTCTGTCTATGCCCACCTAATTCGTGTAAACACACTTGTACGTTTAATATCTACATGAAAACAGTAAAAAAGCTCAGTTCTTTTCGATTGCTCAGATATATACATTGTATAACCAGAATAAAACATGGGAATTGCATCAGAAGAGTTTTTTTTACAAATTTTATTAACTACTATAATGCATTCGTGTGGATTTAGCACCTTAATAACGGGCTGATGAAATATTGAATGGCTAATCCATAATTTTGAACTCCTACTTAAACTAACCTACACACAAAATAAAGGGAGTAATAATATTTGTTCAACTAATACCTTAATACTTTCTGAACAAATATTAAATACGTTTTTACACGCAACATACCTTTAAGCAGCTTGATATTGTCTCAATCATTTGTGACCAAACCAGACTCATATCGCAGTTCTATCTATGCAGTATTTGTTTTTGATTGTATTTATGCCTTTTCAGATTGAACGATAAAATATTTCTCAATCTGATCTGATTAATAAAATCGAAAAAGTGTTTTCTGTCGGAGATACGTACAGTGATACTAATACTACGCTACAAGTTTTATATGTACAAAACCAGTATTGAATTGCATAATATCTTGATACATGGAATAATATTTATTTTACATTATGTTAACGTGCATACACATAAATTACAATACAAAGAAAACATTTCGCTTGCTTTACATACAACTGTAAATTAAAATTAAAATGCTAAAGTACCGACAATACTTAACAAAACTACATGTGTATATGTGTGTCATGTCCTGTTCCATTTTGTGTATAAGGAACTTAACTTTAATAAAAAATAAAAATAGAAACATTTTGTGTCAATTGTGTATTAAGCAACACTATATTATGAGCATGTATATTAAAATTCCTCGTAAATGGCAATAATATAGCTATTTATTTTATGAAAAGTATGGGTAATAACAGCATATACGAGCCACATAATTATACATTAAAAGATCTGACTTACCTACAATAATTTTACGCCTAGTATTTCGTTTAGATATCTCAACTATCAAAGAGATGTGTTTTATTGTTACTTTATAATTATTAACCTTACTTATTGTAATACTGAGTCATTAATGGCTATCACATTTCTATGTATGACAGTTATTGTTTTGTTCATATCAAAATGAATAAAATGATTATCCCCCTCTATAAAATATAAAGGAGTTTGTGTGAGATTACTATTTATACTATTTATACTATTTAAGTATAAAAACTTACTCATTTTATCATATCATCTCCACGTTTGTATTTTTGTTTAACAGGTCCAGATTTGTTTAACTAATCCTTCAGAGAGTATGTGAATTCCATGCATTTTTGCACGGATCAAAGTCTCATACCCAAAGATGAAACCAGCCATAAATATTTTACACATGTTCATATACAGATACAGTACAAACAATTTTGTTTGTGTAAAAGTTCAGATTGTTCTTGAACAAAATGAGTACAGCGTTTGTTGTAAAGACCTTCGCCAACGGCCATACCACGTTGAATACACTCAGTTCTCGTCCGATCACTGAAGTTAAGCAACGTCGGGCCCGGTTAGTACTTGGATGGGTGACCGCCTGGGAACCCCGGGTGCTGTTGGTCTTCATTTTTTGCCCTTTTTCCATTCACCTTCATATTTTACCCTCATTAAACATATTTGACTTTTGCACTTCTTTTTAACATACTTAATTTGTACAGTAAACGTATTTTTTGCTCATATGGAAGTTACATCAATGTCATGCTAGATTTTAAGTGGTATGGCATAGCTTGTTAAATTTAAGTTATGAAATGTATTCTATTGAAACTTGTACATATATAGTGCACTTGATGTACATACGGACTGTGGACATGGTATACTACGTAACTCTTTTAAGCAGATTTACTTTACTTGACTAACCATTTTTGTAGATTTTTTTATCTATATCTTTAGTGTAATGTGTGCTGCAAGTGTATTTTTGCTATATGAGTGGGTAGATATTAGACGAATCTTTTACAAAGCTATACATATTAGTACTTCATTGGTCAAGCCATTTTCATGTATTTATATACTATGTAGATTATAAAATAATACTAGTCAAATAATTTTTGTAAATAAGTTAAATAAATAAATAACTGAAGTGAACCCTACTGTAGTTTATAGCCCACATCAAATGCAACATGCAACATCTGAAAATGTACATTGATTCCTTCACCTTTGTATTTTTGAAACCGAATTAATGAAGCTTCACACAAAAAATTAAAATCTACATACAATTACTTCGTTGTTAATTAAAGATATGCCTGCTTAAACATTTAAATGACTTTTCGATTATTGTAGTAACATTCTTACACCACTACATTTGCTTAAACGTATTGGTAAAAATTCTTCGACTGTATAGATTTCAGATTTGTTACACAGGACAACTGTAAAGCATGTATTTGTATGTATGCCCAAACAAACAAGCATAGAAAGTACAAGCGCATGAAAACAATATGTACCTAGCCCGAATGGTCAATTTAGTTGTATATATCGACAAATTACTTAAAATAATTGTGTAAAGCAAAGGTACATCTGGATTCTGACGCAATTTTAACTAACAAACGAGTGTTACGGTCTGAAAAAATTCAGTTCAGCTTAATTGAAGTCAAGTCAAGCAGAAAAGCTGAAAACCAAGAAGTCCAACGAGTAATAATTTGTTACTATGAAATGTACTCCACAAATTACATAAAATAGGTATACAAATACAATACATCACAAAAAATCACAGCAATTCACATTACATACTTATAATAAATAAACTTGGTAACAAATGTACCATGTACCTAATAATAATTGTATGTATCATGATATAACAGTATAATCTAAATAGTCCATAAATCTATCTGTAAATTGAAAGAAAATCTACCTGCGTCTCATAAATTAATTGGCATAGGCACACAGAAGTATCCCATTATGAACAAGCCGTGCCGTAACATTAATTTTAGAACATTGTCGGAAATCAAAGAGCTTTAGTGTACCAGAATAAGACTAAGATGTATATTGAGAGTATCCCATTGAGATTTTAACTGCGGATGGACTCTAAACTATAAAACTTTTATATTTATACTGTCTGTAATTATATAAATAATATTTATAGCCACTCTGTGTTCCTTTTCTGCCAGATCGATATCCGGTAAATTGTACTACCTATTTTAAACATATTTTATGATAATAATAATAATATAATTCTAATAAGTATATCCTTACTAATATAGATAGAGTAATTATTAAACTACCTGTGTGTATATGTAACGTGTGCGAATAATAAAAGTGCAAGTTTTAAGATTGTAATAGACAAAACAAGAAAACACTTGCTCTGATAAATGATTTGATTACCCATGCCCTCCTTGTGAGAATATATATACACATCCATTTTATAATTGCATATAAGTAAACACACTTCTCTTTACACTCTTTATATTATTAAAGCTTTTGGTAATATTGCAACAGAGTTTGCTTATTTAATGTCTTGTTCACAACCTAAAAGCATAAATAACCTAACGCAACGAGAAGTGTTAGTATTATTAACTTTATTTGATCTTTTTTATATCTCTGAGACGTTTGTAGATAGATATGTGTGATATAAGATATTAAATATACCTACACACATACATAGAATAGTTAGAACTCAAACAGCGAGACTGTTATATCTGTATTGTATATACATACTGTAAGAGATTAAATTATTATAATAATTTTATCAATCAGATCGTATAGTTTAGCTTTAGCTATAATATACAGAGAGATTGATACAGATAGCCCATCCATAAAATCTGCATGATCTCCCATATTATGCATTCTGGCAGTAATGAGTAATTTTGGAAATCTTTTCCTCGTTCTAGTAGTATAATTGTCAAGTCGTAACCGTACGAGCTTATTTATGGTAAAGATAACAATGAGAATAACAGAGAAAACTTTAGCACCTATTTATATACTCACACTTATATACAAAGATGCAAAAATTACAATCAGTTTTAATGCACAATCCTTGTTTTCTACAAAGTGTCAGACTGAGAAACAACAGATGAATATGACAGATTCGCTAATGAACTTATAATGATGAGATAAGGATTCCTGTGTACGCATAGATCATACATTTTCTAATTTAAGAAAAAAACCAAGTTTTCTTTTAATGGTGTGCATAATTAATTAATTGTGTTTTCACTTCTGACATTTCTTGGGAACACGAAGACGCAAGCTTAACGTTATAGAAATCAAAAATGCAAATGCTAGCAAGTTTCAGTAATTAAAACGCTTAACATTTTTAAACTGTGCCGAATATTAGCAAGTGAGTTATTATGCCAGAGCATTATTACCTATTTTGCTATTCTTATCTTTATTGTCCAATCTGTTAGAATGTGATTTTTATATTTGACACGACAAAGGCTGTCTGTGTAAAGTTGCACTTTGCCTTTCGTATAGATTTACATGTGGATTAGTATATTAATTTCTAAAGGATTTTTATATTTTTATTACTGTCTTTGTCTGTTGTGATTTTGTTTTAGGTAGCCCATATAGCGTGTGCCCAATCACATGCATGAAAATAACCACAACATTGTTGTATTATGCTACATAATCCCAATTATTAAAAAATTACATGTAACTGCAGCACAATTTTATTGTTACGTGAGATCACACCACATTGAGATTTTTTGCATCATTATTTCACAAATAGACTTGAATTTGGAACAAACATTAAGCATTACATTACCGCAATTCAAGTATTTATGTACCAGACAGAGATTTTAACCTAAAATAATACCTACGACCATGCGATACCTGTCTTACACCAATAATAATAATAATAATTTTGTGTGTGTGTGCTTTTTAAGCAGGGAATGTGAATATCTTCGCTTGGTTTTGTTTAGCGAGCGTAAATAGACAAGATAGCAAACAAAGATAGGCTTCACTTGGTTTGACAACTTGAAAGGGCGTGGGGTGCCCTGGCACATACACATCACAGTACATAAAATTATATTGCACAATTGCACTTACTTACATTTTAGACGATAACGTTAAATGTGCTATGCATGTGCATGTGTACTCATACGTATAAATTATACATGTACTCACATTACATGGCAGATAGTTATTAAAAGCGTGTTTAAGCCCATACACTGCTTTAAACGGACAGAGATAGATAGGATTAAGCACTAAGTAATCCCAATAATCCACAGCTACGTCTTAACTCACTTTTAATAACGTTATTATGGCTAGATTACATATCGTAAGTGAATTACAGGTACGCTATGTGCATATGAAGCAAATACAGGATGGAACTTTAAGGCATAGGCAGAACAAATAGATTATGCTCTTTCTGAATCCGTATAAATAGTTTACTCGGCCAATTTGTGGTCAGTCAGTGTCTGTTCTCCAAAGTGAAGTCAAGTACCAAACTTTTATATACATTCTTAATTCTCCTTTTTGGAAATCCAATTCTAAGCAAAATGGCTTCATATTCTGCTGTGAGTAACTCATAAAATTATACAGAATTTTCGGGGTTTTCAAAAATTATTTGGTAGATTTATTATTTAATATTATGTCGTTACTAATAATCGCCATGTGTTCTCAGATCGCTCTCTTGTTGGCTGCCGTCGTCGTAGCTTGTGTCGCTCACCCAGGAGCCGTCGGACTCGGAGGATACGCTGGTGGACTTGATTACTATGTACGTTCATGGAATAATTCAGTTTACTATAGAGTTAAATAGAAGCAAATTCATTTTCAAAGTACTAATTAAATTCTTTGTCAAATTATCAGGCTGTCCCACGTTACCAATATTCTTACGGAGTCGCCGATGCTTACACCGGAGACCAAAAGTCTGCCCATGAGGTAAATTACATACACATAGAGCCACAATTTCAGTGATTCTATACTGAACCGCTTTGTCAGGGTGGTCAACACAGAAATCCAGTTAAACTCTCGTTGTCAGATTTTATAATAACTTAATTTTGCTATTTTCAGGCTCGTGAGGGCGGAGTTGTTAAGGGATCTTACTCTCTTGTCCAACCCGATGGTGTTTTGAGAACCGTCAACTACGTTGCTGACCCCGTCCACGGATTCCAAGCTCAAGTCCTCAACAAGGGAGTTGCCGGACACGGAGGAGCTCACTTGGGTTAAATAATCATCTTCAGAATTAAAACCCTACATCGTTCCAAATTCAATTGTCAGAACAAAAGTGAAAGATTAATTTAATATAGTAACATTTACAGTGAAGTTTTTGTACTAAATTATTTCTGCGAGAGTGAAACTTTATCTGAAATCCTTTTCCCCTTCCCCTTCGTTTTCACTGGATTTCCCTTTATAACTTCCATCATCTTTCCTCCAGTTCTAATATATCTTTGCCAACTAAACTGTGCTATAATATATTATTATATTATTTTATATCTTCCCTTCGTTTACCAACTTTACTGCATTTTCCCAGTCTTCCTATACACAACAGTCTAAGAACTTTCTACGATATGCCATGATCGTTCTCTTCGTAAAACTTGCTCAACGTCTTGCCTCATGTCTGTCCTAAAAATCTGACTTGGCTTTAGACTGTACTTAATTATTACCTTGCTTACTACCTCTTTGATTTTTTATCCTTAAGACTCTACAACAATGTCGTTGTCCATTTACTTGCCATCTTATAATATATAACTCTATCTGTCTAACAATACTTTACTTATAAACAGTCTATATGTAACTATTGTGCTTTTTACTTCCACACTGTATTCTTTCAATTGTGTTATGCTACGCTACGGCGGAGTTTGCAATGTATGACTGATTTTTATTACCTACATAATGCGAATAAAAGAAATCTATTTTCGTACATAAACTTTGTTATAATTGCGATTACTTGTACTTACAATTACAACATCTCTTTACAGTAGCATAATGTGCATTTATAATACACATATAAAACTGATTATTTATAACTTAAGCTAATAAGTATATTATAATAAGTATATATATGCATACAAAATTACAACGATTCAGGATTTCCCTTTTGAATGGGATCTTTCACCGTATTTATATAAACAAATATGTATTGAATTATATGTAAACAATATAATAGGTAAATATTCTCATTACTAAAACTTCTCTGGACAAATCTGAATTTCTTCGAAAAGTCGTAATTGAACATCTTGAGCGAATTTGTCG
>JABASD010006516.1:0-10089 GCA_019776165.1 Pogonognathellus flavescens | reverse complement strand
AAAGTCCGCCTATGAAAATCTACTCTAGTATTAAGAGTTGGCGCGATTGTCATGCCTCTATGAAGCGCACAGTCCCTATAGATGTGCAAAACTAGTGTACAATGTAGAATGTACAATGTACCATACTACGACTGTAATCTTTGTACGACCGCGGACGTCGTATTCCTATTTAGTGTAAGATACCCAGTCGAGATACAGATGTATCGTACACCTTTAATATCTTTCTAGGTGGAAAAACAATGATAGATTATGTATCTCAATCTCAATAAAATGCACTGTCCATGTCCTATTTATCTGCGAATGCGAACTAACAATAAGATACCTAAACGAACGTGCCTAGTATAGCACCTACATTATGTTAGGTAATACCTTTTATGCTTAACCTGGAAAATGTAAAGTTACCCTGGTTTTTTTGCTGTTTCTTTTAATTATAATTATTCGCATCATAAACGATGATTGCATTTTAAAGCAGCTAACATTTAGTATGACAAACCGCTACGGTATGACTAATAATATAATGGCAATGACATTAAACTGATTAAAATTTTAAATAATGATTATAGAAATTATATTAACGATTTGCTATATACAATTTTTTTTATTAACTGCTTTCAAAATTGATTTAACAATAATCAAAAATGCGACGTTTGAAGTGTAGAAATAGTTTTAGATTGTTTGTATTGTTTATTTAAAATCATTGTTTTGCCTATTTTTGTCAAACTTTTAATCTACTGCTGCTGGAAGTTTCTTCCCATTTTCATGATGATAATTGAGTCAAAAGTTTGTCTCATCCATCAACTCACTGCTCTACCAGCAATTCTGATGCTAAATTCTACATGGTTGTCAATTGTTATCGTGTGCGATAAGATTTACTGCAGTAAAAGCAAATTACAAGCTTTTCTAAAAATAATGATCAGGCTAACCAATTGGTCGGTCGAAGGAACAGCTCGGATCGGAAGTTCCTACACTTAAGAGTAGTCTCGGATACCGGTCATTTAGACCTGGATGCATATTTATTTAATATTTGCAGATTGTTCATGTAATTGAGACGTGCAATTTTTAACATTTTTATTTTTCTCTCACGTTATGAAATTTTTAAGAGGCTCCTTAAATTCGTATTCATTGAGGTCACACAACCACACAATAGTGAACGCAAGTTAAAAAAATTGATAAACATATTTTTATACAACATTTTTTAAACATTTTAATTAATTATTTGATATTTTATGAAGTTAATTAAACTCAAATTTTTTGTATTATCTTAATTGCTCTCTCAATTAATATGAATTTACAAGAGTCTGTTAAAAATTTATTTGTATGAGTGGGAAATAAAAATGTTACAAGCTGCCCTTCTCAATTTTCATGTACATTCTGTAAATGTGTAAATAAATATGCCTACCCTATTTATCAGTTATCACCCTGCCCCTGCCAGCATGAGAGTAATGTTTGGTGACCCGAAATGATTCATCTATCTATATCCAAGTGTCCAAGAGTTTTTTAATAGGATTTTTTATGAATGACTTTGACTGATTATTTTTGTAATCATCAAAATATTGCGTTAATTATGTAATCATTTAAACAATTAATAATTAACGCATTTATTAAATGCATCCTGTGTTTGGCTTTGAATGGCTCTCGGATTGCTAGTGTATGAAAATGCTCTCGTTGAAATCTGTACTTGAGAATGTTTGTTCTATTTTGTGGTTTATTACTGGAAGAGTTAGTTGTTCATTTCCCAAAAGCCATGTCTAGTGTCTGTCTCATCTCAGCAACCTTAATTTACTATTACAGTTATAAAATTATGTAAGGTGTGCATTATGCAAATGAATTCAAGGTAACAAAAGTATTTAGTACAGCATTTTAAACTTAATGATTTTATTACTAACACATCACAAACAATTACTACACCAAGTGTAATGCATGACTCAAGGAACAACAACAGCACGGTCTCAACTGTGTACAAATAATATCCCATAAAACATAAAACTTTTTACTAGATAGAGTCAATAACAAAAAAACGTATAAATCATATTGCTTTTAAAGTTAACTTAATATTACATCATAATTCATAACAAAGCAACATAAATGGATTGTTTAATTGTGCGTAGGTAACTTTACAGTTTATTCATTCAGAGGATTTATTCCACAATAATCACAATTTCATTTCAGTAACTCAATAATTATTGTCATTTACAAAAATAAGTGCCCCCGCGTGTCTGCAACGACATCAAGTTTACTTTATTTGTTGTAAATAACTAGTAAATCGTACCCTACGATATTGAATTCATTATACTGCCACAGTGAATTAGGTAATGGCAATCCCATGTAATACTTTTTGTCCCTACTGCTTACATTTACTAACTAATAATAATAATATAGGTAGGTATGTACAATTAAGTTAGCAATTAATCTTTTGTAAGGGAGGCAAACACATAACAGAGTACATCGAATTTGATGCAACAAGGGTGTATCGACGTATTTGCTCACTGAAATCAAGCCTCCCTCCCCCCCCCCAGATCCCGCACTGTGGAGGTTTGGCTAAAATTTGCGCCCGAATGTCACAATTTGGCTCATTATTTGACTGCAAACCTCTTGAGGCCTCCCCCTCCCCATTTGTGAATAGACACGCCCTTACAATACATTACGGTTAAACTGATAATTAAATGTACCTATTTCGAAATTTTTATACAATTGTAATTAAATTGTTTAATCTCAAACTATTTTATCAATGGTAAGGTAATGTTTAAATAAACCCTAAGCAATTTTAAGGAATGGTTACAGGAATGAGACATAATGGGAGCTGTAAAAATAGATACAGCTTGATTTTACTTTTAGAGATTATCAGGCAATGCAAACGGTAATGTACTTCAATTTTGAATGGTAATTGTTTTTAATTTCCTCTTCCATATATAAACTCTGTGTGGGTGTAATAAATAAGGAATGTAAATTCAAGAAGCATATAATAACTTGCTTTTATATAAACTCTGTGGTTTGGTATAGTAATCATCGTTAAACACTCGATCGGAAGTAATACATACTTCGGCTTTCGTTCAAGTAAATAAGTAACCATTGGCCTTTAGAGAAATTTCATGTTTTTCAAGAAATGAATGTTTACAAGAATGTTTTAGACACCATGGTGAGATAATTTTCTATCCTCATCTATTTTCGACGAATCAGAAGAAAACTGTTTTACCGTAAAAATGTTTAAGTCACAGTTTTGTTTGAAAAACTACGATGTATTGGTTAAAAATTACTACTAGTGAAATCTTATAGAGAGTTTTTGAATTCAGGAAACAAAAACAAAAATATTATTATTAGTATCCAATAAATTGAATACATACAAATTATAGCTTAAGTACATAATATAATCCATAACTATATATAGCTATGTTGGCTTTCTTGAAAAAATACAACAAGCAGAATACTTTCTTTCGTTGCATAAAATAAATTAACTTATAATATCAATACCAACATTTACACATTCCATATAGCTACAACAATGCTGTAAATGTCGCTGTAATTCGAATTGGATTTTATGTACTATTGACGCAATTATTGTAAAAAATTGACAAAATTGTAAATAAGTAAAAAAGTATATCTGGAGGCTAATAATTAATAACAGACCTTCACAAAGACTGAATGCTTCTGTAAATCTGACTTTTGCTGTCAGAAGAACCATGATGCTCATTGTTTTGCTAATAAACAATCGGCATATTGTGCGTTACATATACAGTTAATGAATTACATACCTACTGATTTGGTAGGTAGGTTGGTAGGTTAGGTAGTATAATATATTATGTACCCTATATAGTATAATCGTGAAAACACTTTATCTCATGATGAGATGAGATTCGTAACCATCAAATACATTTCTTATAATATAATTTTATGTATCATTCATTTTAGCAATAATTTGTATTATTGGTTAAGTTAGATCTCCCTGCTACTTGCTTTTGCTCTAATCTATATCTAACATCGTAAGTAACCTGCATCAATCGATCAGCTATTAATAACACAATTGTTTATGCTTATAGCTGACATTAATTTAATTATTTGCTTAGTTATAGTATTTTATAACTACTAACGAGTATACACAAACACATTGTACACATAATTACATTTCAAAATACAAATTATGTGCAAGCATAAACCAAATTGCGTAGTTCTTGTGAACTTTCTCAATCCTTCAGACTATTTCATGTTAAGTAATTTCAATAACAGTGAAAACACATTTAAATAAATAATATCACGTAAATAATTAAAAGCTACCTGCTCTTCTAATTGCAATACCCCTAGCCACCTCCCTGTCCGCAGTGGAAACCATAATAAGGGAATGTAAAAGTTAACTACTCATATCATAGGAACTAAATCTATTTAAAACGCATGAGGTTCAAGTTTTTAATTTCACTACGTTATTAATTTTTCGTCGGATCGGATATGATTTATAGTTTTAGAATAAGAAAATATTCTTATCTTAGGTTCCAGTAATAACCACAAGCGCGCATTGGCTACATGATTTTGGAAATTTTATAGTTTTTAGAAATCGAATTAGTTCATCTGCTCAATACTTCTGCACAAAGCTGTTTGCTATTTGAGTTTAATTTTCCAGTTAATTAAACTCAAATTATGCTACTTGAGGATGAATCTATTTCAATCTTCTGCTATAAATATAATTTGATGCTCAGGTTCAGATCTAATACAAAATAAGTGCATAATACATGACATGACACAAAGGTAGTATCTGTTGTCAAATAAAACTTTACAATTCATCACACACTGACGACAACCCTTTGAAGTAAAATTCAATTTACCAATTTAAAGCTCATCGTGGACAAATGACTGCAGAATATTTAGCCGTTTCTGAAGACCCTCCTTCTTGTCAAGGGATATTTTGGTTTTCCTCAATTTCTCTACACGTTGAATTTCTTCTTGTACAAAGTCATCTCCCTTCTCCAATATTTTCTCCATCAGTTTGTAATATATATTGGCCATTTCTTCATTCTTCGGAGTGTCGAATCCTTTTTTCATTAACTCTTGAGCCTCCTTAATAATTTCTGCTCTTCTTTCTTTATCCCGATTCTTAATGAATTCTCCAGCTAACGAATCAAACTGTTCAATGCAGCCGGGTAACCCAATGTAGACACCGGTGCTGGTCTTCACGAATTGTATGATATCATCTGCTTTGAATTCTCCTTTAAATGTGAGGGGTTCTCCAAGACCTTTTCGGAACAGACGTAATACGGGGAAATCTTTTTGTTTCGCTTCATATTTTTCTGCCAAATCTGCATTGTCTCTTTCGCCATAGTCTTTCACATTGACTTCCGCTACGAGCAAATCACCAACTCCTCGCGTCGCTTCCGCTACTTTTGCAAATTCATCATGCTTATCCCCGTACGGATAAGCCACATCAAACTTCACTAATGCAGCTCGAAATTTTGACACAACCTAAAAAATTACCACGTATCATTAAAGATTGTTATTTACAATATCGATCATTCTCAACTTGAGCATCTGACACTATACAAGTAGGCCACAACCAAAGTTACGAAACATAAAGACCGTGACAAACTCAAAAGGTTTCGTCAATTAGAACTATCGACTAATATAGCAAGTATATTAGCCGAAACAACCAACCACGGAGAACCTAATAGACACGAAGAACATTTATGAATAATTAAATGCCCTACTTCGACGAAGCAACCTAAATCCTCTTTAGATTTTCGTAAAATACGATGTGTGTGATGTGAGTGTAAATGTATTTTAGCATCCATGCATATATATTATACCATAGCAAAGCATTGAGTGAGAACCATGAAACACGAAATGTACAACAGAATAAATAACGATCGAAATCGAATGATGGGAGAAAAGAATGCGTAATATTATTCAATCGATTTGGAGCAAATATCAACTTGTGTATATACAAGCAACTTTATACAGTAGCACGGGTAAATGTGTGCTAAGTTACTACACACATTGATTGAATTATCAATGGCTTTAAGCATAAATTACGACTGACATATATTGACACAATAATGTACGTGGTATACAAGCCTAGTCTAATAGTCTTACTCAAATAACAGTCAAATTCTTTCACTGTAAAGTTCTAAAATGGTACCCATGCCCATGACCAGCTTTACTGATCTGATGACGAGTGAAATCTACAATGAATTTTTCACGCAGTCTACCCACTATTAAAGTATTACAATTTGTATGTTTTTTCATGCTCAGAATTAGTAGTAATTGCATGACGTTATGAATGAGATATTTAATTTGATTGTGCTTTAGAAAAATGTTAATAACAAAGCGAAATGTTTTTTCCTTGACATTTTTTATATAATTTAATAAACTGCATTCACATAAGGAGATACGTAACATATTAACATCTAATAATAATATGTAATAAAACCTTTCAATTTTTTTTAAATACTATTTTTATAAGAATCTCGTTAGTTTGACTTTGTAATAATTCTACTTAATTGTAAGCCACAATATAGCAGATGACTTGCTTCAAAGACTAGTTGCGTATTTTAAGAATGTGTATAGCTTTGCGATTTTTAAGGAATCAAAGGACCCTCACTGAGAAAAAATACAAATACACTTGTCAAATATCTACAGAGTCAAATACATTTAAGGTTGTATTCTGACAGAATGTTTTCGGACCGGTATTCTACATCTAGTAGGATAATTACTATGTATTATTGTATTTTTAAAATACCTCTATGCCATAATCTCCCAGGCAATCTTATTACATATTGACGTTGCAAATTAATTTGGAAATTTGTCTTTAAGATTGAAAATAAGTAATGAATGTTACCTTTTCAAAGGTGTACGTATCGAGTGGGGTACATCCTTTACAATTTACAGCAATACTTAACCGCACAAACGAGGAGATTATCAACAGAACGAATATAAACGGAGTCAGGAGAAACAGCTTCAAAGGTCTAAACTCTGACATTTTCAAATAGGCAGTTTTAATTCAGTACCTGCAAAACATAGAAAAAACAATGTAAACATCCAAAATAACTGAATTCCACATTCAAGACAAGTCAAACACCTTTTCAACTCAAATACAAAAGAGTTGTATGTAGCTATTACTATTGCCTATAGTACTATGTCCTTAATGAATTAAAAACCGAACTAAGAATAAGTGACTGTAATAAATATATTTTACGAAACTAGATGTAACTAAATAATAGCTGTGTTTTGATGAAATATCATTTTTATGCTTGAATACCTTTGGTGAAATCCACTATGACAAAAGAAAAACAGCCGGAGAAAGCGGAGAAAAGCAGGAGCGATTGAAAAACCAAATTCTGCTTCGTATAGGAGCAGAACGGCACTGACAGTGAGACGGCACAACCACCAGGCAACTACCAACAGACAGTAATAAAAGGTTTATTATTGTATTAGCCATCCCATACCCTCACTCCATCCTTTCACCCGTATGCCCGTATTATCTCTCCACACCAAAACACGGCAAATTTATATCTTGTATAATATTACAACACAAAGCCATGGAATAGATTGCGTGGAGTGCGTGTGAGCAAGTGCAATGCCAATTTTCATACACCCATTCATTTTTCAGGGAAAAGGGTTAAGATCGAAAGTGTATCAGACTAAGAACCGCTCTAATAATATTTCCACACAAATTTCCACTGCCAAAGAATGTTTTCGGTAAACAACTACTAAAACTTTTGGAAAAATCTAGATGAAAAATATTATAACTTGATGCAAATCATTTGTTTCTTATTAGTATGCAATGCAATGAGAAATAAATTTAGCATTAATATCAATGACATAAAATTCATTCAGTCATTTGAAAACATTTCCATGTAGAAGTTTCAGTTTATAGTAATCATGAAAGACATCGGAAATTCTGAATGAATTCGATTGAAATGGAGTTTCATATCTACAGTTTCAGCATAATATAATAATATCGTATTTTGACCAGAGCAGACAGTATAGTAAATCTGGAAGAGAACACCTGTAGGAAATTTGACACCATATTCTAAAAAGAAAAGGTGATTAAATAATAATTATATTTTAATGCGATTTTATAAGCTCATAAAGGTTTAGAAATCATTTCTTCCAGAAGCGAGAGAAAGAAAGAAAGCGTGAAAGTTGATACAGTTGTACATTTCTCTATGCATTTCTTTCTGCGTCTATAGTATTATTCCATGAGGCTTAATTCCATTGGGTTTTGTACGACTGTATTTCTCCAATGGGAGAAATTGGGAGTTGACACACGTGCGCTTCCAAATCCAGCCACAACACCCAGATAATACAGTTATATAATATTGACAAGGATTTTCTTAGTTAGGTAGGATTTCTTATTTGGCTTAGATGTGTAAGAGTATAAATAAATTATGACTGATGTGACCTTGACCTAATATGTAAAATATGGCGTAGAAAGTTTAAAGTAGCATCATAATCTATTTAAATTATTTCTTAGATAAGATATTTATTGTTATGGCATGGGTGCTCTGTACTTTCTCTTTGCATAATCATATTTTACTGTTTAAATTGAATGTTTCTTCTTTTCTGCTTTTTGTTTGTAAAATTATGGAAGAAGAGTTTCCTTTATTGTGAAAAGTTTAAATTGTATAAAATAGTGGAGAGAGACATAGTATAGCAGTAGCATACTGGCTGATGAGTTATGTTGTTACAGCTAATAACTAAACGTTAACTTTTACAATTAGTATTAGCTATTCATATTTTAAGACTCATTCGAGCTTCAGTTTATTGATTAACCAAAGCTTTTTCTGGAATAGTCAGAATTTTATAATTTAGCACACAAGGACTACACAAAATTCTTATATGACGCTCATAACAGCTAGATTACATATCAGATGCAATAATATAATTTAAATAAATTAAGTGTAACTTTTAATAGTATATGATAATTGCCCTTTTGGTTACAATAGATTAATCATTGTGTACATTATGTAGTGATAGTATTGATTAGGTATGTATGTACATTTCGACAATTAAGCGAACGAGCGTTTTTAACGGTTATACAGTACACTATTAATCAAAGAATCTATTACGGTAATTAGATAGTGCTTTTAAAGGAAAAACAAATATTTTATAATAGCACCAAACGAGTTGGAAATGCTAAAATGTTTTATTTTTTCAAATGCACTTTTTTGCAACAATTTACCAGGACTAAGTCATAATTGTAATAAATTCACAGTTTTAAGTTTACACATTACCATTTGTAAAGACAACTAGTTGGTCGCACTGATTGTGTCATTAATTTCCCCAAACAATTGATTGTTAAATTATTTTGAAAATGTTTGACCATAAATGGTTTGTCACTTTAGTGTAATATTATTAGTATTATATTAATTAAGAAACTGTTACACAAGAATAAATAAATAAGCGGTAAATGGCGGAAACATTTTCGGAGTGTTAAATCGAATGCGTATTAAGTTCCAGTTAGAAAATCTTACCGGTTAACTCAAACCGAGAACTGGGCTCCATATACTATAATGAATAATACGTTTTTAAACATCGTTACTGTAATTATTTTCATGTTGCTGATTTAACAAATCTATACAAAGCACACTCAATTTTTTGTCTACGTTATTTTGACTTATTGATACCTTAAATACTCCTTATATAAAATTATTCACATTCCACAATACAATAACACGTTGTGAACTTTATTTAGTAATAACGTATAATTACTGGCAAATATATTTATCATAGTTAAAGATTAACAACATTTTTGATTAGCAATAGCACGCATATCATAGGTCGAGACTCATTTCAAAAAATATGATCAAACTCAGCTTTAACACAATGTACTTAAAACCTACCTGCAAAATTAACACAACTTTCGCTAAAGGTATTGCAGTGGGCAGAGATATACAACGCATTTTGATTTGAATTTGAATAAACAATGGATTACGATATTACGATCAAGAGCGTACATATGAGGGGATGTATTTTATACATATACAACAAAACAAACACTGCGATGTGAAGTAAAGTAGTAAAAAATGTTGCAATTTTAAAGATCGTTCGAAATAATATTCTTCCTTGTCTTACTCTATTCGCTACCTGCACAACGGAAAAATGAGG
>JABASD010006515.1:0-10094 GCA_019776165.1 Pogonognathellus flavescens | reverse complement strand
TCCAACGTAGCACCTTCAGCACATTCATGTTTTCAGTCGTTAATTATTCCATCAGTTTATTACTTGGGGTTCAAATACCGTATGTATCATTATAACGGACCAGTCAGGCTAATACAGTAGTGGCACTCAGTAGGACTTAATACAGTAGTGGGTATCAAAACAATCAATTTAGATGTACGTTGTAATCTAGACAACCAAACTCTATTGCTGGAAAATAATAATAGGGCAGCAATTAAAACAATTCCATGCGATTTCCAATTGAATATCTGTTTTGATTCATATTTTAATTTATATGGTTGCCCAGACTACTATGTCACAACTTAACAGTTTGTATTGGTTTTGATGCTCATTGATGTATTAGCCTGACTAGTGTCTAACTGTGATACATACGGTGTAAGGAACACTTTAGATTTACATATCATAACCTTTTTTGCAACATAGTATTTTATTCCTGATAATCAGGTGATATATAACACTCTTACAATTAAAACATGCTATCACTTACCATATGTACTTTTAAATTTATACCGCAGAGCATATCAGTTACTATTATTAATATTTCGGTAAAATTTGTAGTATACCGTACCAACCGAATTATTACCCCTGGGGGAGTATTTTGCCCATTGCCCAGTTTTTCTATTATACTTTTCAAGATTAAATATAGTCTAGATACCTTTCAAGGTCGCAACAAAGATCGGAGCGCAGGGGACATTTCTCCTCTCAATCCAGAAAACAGGGATTATTTGAGCCCAAACCCCTCAGCTTAGCAGTTTTTGTTTTTTTGTCGTTGTTCGCCACCAAACGCCAATTAATTTATTATATAGGGCATGCCTCCCAGAAGAGAAATTCTGGTAACCCCCCTAGCTACTTTTTATAATACAGACATTCAAAGAAATTGCTAAATTAATTATATGACTTGACGAAAGTATACTTTTACAATTAAAATTATTAAGTGACGAAGTTACTTATGGAAATCATAAAGCTGTACATCTGTCCGGCGCATCGGCGGCCGATTAATCGGCAAGCGGATGATTCGTGGCAACTCTAGGCACCGGAACGGTGGATTTTCACGAACAGTATATACATATATAAATGATAAATGTTACGTTTCTTCACTAACTTCTGAAACGAACGAGCAAGGCTGGTGGTTATATATGGATCTAAAGTTGGGCAAAATAATATGTGACTAATAACATAAGCATTCAAATGATGAATTATTTAATATTAAGTTTTAAACTATATTATCTATTATTGTGTAAAATCTGAAACATGCACAACAAGCTACTATACATTTATTCTACAGTAGTGCTATGTAAATACATTTAGTAGCTTCATGAGCACGTTTCAGTTACTATACTTCCTATGGATTTATGTTAAAATTCAATCGATGTTATAAATGCTTGGCAAACATAATAATATTTAGATTGCAAATTTTTTAGATTGGATACAAAGTTACGACGCAGTTAATATAAGTAAATCTAGAATACTGTAATTTAAAATTGGGTGACTTTGTATAGATGTGAAATATACGTTCTTAGACAAACCTTACATTTCTGAAACGAAGGAGCAAGGCTTGTAGTAATGAAGACAAAATTGTGTGTATAGAATTTATAATACTGTTATATGTTATAATATGATGACTGCTATTTCACATGAAACAGGCGGATCAAGTTAATTTAAAAATGGGTATTATTATTAAGTAGCGTAAGCTACTTTATAGGAATGGTGTCCACGTCTTTCCGTCCGTCCGTCATACCGATATAACTTTCGAAGGGATGAACACAATTCGTTCAAACTTTCCATACGTGATCTCTGGGTCACAACAAAAATCTCATTGAAAAATGGAGTCAATCGGTGACACTTAACATTTAGTAGCGGTAGCTACTTCATAGGAACGTTCTGTTTGTCTGTCTGTTATTAATTGACTATACATAATAGTTTTTGCTGCCGGTTTTTACTGTGTTAGCTAATAATATATTATTTGCCAATAAAGTTATATTATTCCAAAAATTTACAACTATACTATAGGAGTAAATACAAAGACATTCAGTCAATTCATCAATTTTTTAAAGTTCATCTTAAAATATATATACTATTTTTGACAATCTGGCTTTGTAATCAAATTTCGCTGCTTTCTGTGTATGCTTTTGATTTGATTTTATATAACGTATACTTACTATAGCTTAATGTAAAAATTAATTGATTCAAATTGATACGGCATAATAATTACTGTTGACAAACAGAAATAATAGTTTGATTACAACCATTGTTATTTACAAAAAGTATGTCTAGTACAGCTTAGAATCCAATGTTCCCTCAACTAACTACGAAATTATTAAACGTAATTCCAAAACATGTTATTAAAAAGTTATTTGACTTTATATAAATGTATTCTCCTATATTTCATGTACATACTATTAAAACGAAGGGGCAGGGCTATAATATAAGAAGTGGTCAAATATTTTTCATTTAATTGTATTGTTATTACAGTTGTATGGAATGAAATGATATTTGATATTTCACATGAAACAGGTGGACCAAATTAGTTCAAATATGGATATTGTATACGACTGTATGATACTTAACAATGAATCTTAATAAAACAACGGGGTCCTATAAACCTTGGGGATAGGGGTCAATATTCCAAATAATTCGTGGGTATGCGTGTAGCAACTTTGCTGTCAATTAAATTCGCTCGACTCGTGCCGCGAATTTTAACGTCCAACCGTTTCTTTCTACGCTATACCTACTTTTTGCTACGCTCGCTCAGAGACTGTTTAAGTATATAGGACTAATTTTACGGTATATATTTATGATGTATTCATTACTACATAAGCTGAAACAACAAACATTAGACATGTTACTTTTATTTACGAGTTTGATTTAGCAAAACAATTTCAAGAAAATAATTTCTTTTACCTTCTAAATTATATATCCAAATTATCCGTGGTTCAGTCTTCTATCGAGACAATTTAATAATATCAGTGTCAAATGTAAAACTGGCTAACAGTCAACAAATAAAACTTACTGGAAGATATTTTTTCTGAAATCAGATTTTATTTTCATTAAATCATTCAATTTAAAATTGAATTTTTTCTGCACTAAACAGATATCTTTTTGGCGACCTGTGTATTGTTCTCGTTCATTATATTCTTCTATTCTTCGTTTTAATCAATCGGCTCTTTTATTAATTCATAATAAATCGGTTTGCAACAATGAGTACCCTCTGGACTAGAACTGCACTTTTGAATTTTTATTCTTTGTGCGACAAAGTTAAATTTGGACCTTACACTTACAACAAAAAACTAAATCAAATAGAAATGGTAAAAAGTAAAAAAAGAGTAGTAGTTTGGTATGTCGGTAATTTAGTTTCAGCGTGTTTCATTCTCTACTTACTTGTTTTCTTTCTTGTTCAAATTTTAAACACTGAAACACCATACGGCCTGATTTTATCAATGATCATGATCTGCCTAGGCTCCGTCATGATATTAGGTTTTGTGTGTAACTTGGTGACACTGCTCTCATTTCGAAACACACTTCACATCTACAACGTGTATCTGCAGTTTGATAGACAGTTTTCAAGTGAGCATTTTTAATTACTTACACCATTTATCTTATAATGCTTTTCTACTTTATAAAATTAAATGATAAAAAACAAAAAAGGTATATGCCAATATTTAATTCTATGAAGATTTGAATGAAAATGTCGGTTAATCTTGAATTAAATTTTACATGGCCTAAAGCAATTTGAAAAATAACTTTTTAATGTGTGGTGTTATTCAATCGTTTGAAGTTTCAATTGATACTATTTGTTTGACCGAGTTTACAGATTTATTTGAAGATGAGCTAAGTGAACGAAACAGTAAATTTGACGTTGTCGGATGTGTGGCCAATCTATTCGTTCCATTGGGTTTCTTCTCCGCTTTTTTACCTCAGTTTTCAATTTTCCTTCTGAAAGAGCATCCATTCACTCCACTCGTTGATTTGCTCCTCCCAAACATCAGAAAAAATCTTTTGATGAATATATTTTGGGGCATTTTTGGTTTCTGCATGCTTATACATTGCGTACTTTCGATCTTGGAAAAAGAACTATTAGTATTTATGTATTTGCACTCTTTAAACACAATTAGTAAACTCATTTTGTTTCATTCTAAATATAAACAGACCCAGCTAAAAGAGCTAAATTGTTTGCACAAAGCCATGAAACTCTACCCCATCATATACCTGACAAATGCAGTAGTTCTTGAATTGATGAGAATGATAACGCCTGTAGCATTATTGGCCATTCAGATACTTCACATTATGTCCGTGTTTGGCACATTTCGCTTAAAGCAACAGTTGGGAATGCCAGTCTTTTTGGTTATGCCACTAACTTGGATTTTGATGAGCTTACTTGAGAGGTTTGGTATCAGACCCATGGCTTATTTTAACAATAACTCCATTGAGTTCAAGCATAAATGGTATTCTTGCTTGGCCGAAGATCCCTGGACACGAAGGCGCATACGATCGTTTAGAACACTCCGATTGGAAATTGGAAACTATTTTTATGTCCAGCGGAGTACCTTCAGCACCTTCATGTTTTCTGTCGTTAATTATTCCATCAATTTATTACTTGCGGTGAATTTATAAGAAATTATTTTATGTAGAACTTTTTATTTATAAATAATAAGTTTTCGCTTATTAAATTTATATGTATGTAAATCATGTTCCTTATATGATTAAGCAATATAGATCATACGATTGCAATGAGAACTTGCTTTCACTTGGCAGTGCAGTTCACGTTTTTAATAATAATAAATAAAGTCACTATTGAAAATCAATATTTGCAATTTTAACATATTAGTGTGTGAATTGCTTTTTTGGATACACAGGCGCAGGAATGAATTTTGTAAGGATAAAAACCCATGGAATAGTTGAATAAATCTTTCAACGCCTTGACAATTGAATTTTGACAATGTAAAATCTTTTCCAAATCATTTATCCTCTTGAACAGTTTACTGATTTAAATTTTGTCAAATTATTTTAAAGCTAATTTACTAATTTTGGTTAGTTACTTAGTTTAAAGTTTTTGATAATCTACTTACTACTTACGCCCCTGGTTATGAAAAGTAAAAATTGTTTTAAAAATTGGCAAAAAAAACACAGATATTCAAATGATAATTTTTTAATATTACGTGTTACAATATATTATCTATTATAGTGCCTGAAAATCTGAAACATGCACAGATAGCTATTACTTAATTTATTCTACAGTAGTGCTATCGACATACATTTAGTAGCTTTACATGTTCATGCTTCAGATTTTACATTATAATAGGTGTATTTAGTAACTATACTTACTACAGATGTAAATATTCAATCGATATTACAACAGTTTTGGCATACATATTAATATTCAGATTACAATAATGTGTTGATTAAATATAAACCTTAAACGTAATTAATACAAGTCATTTTAGGATACTGTAATATACATTTGGGTGACTTATGGTTTTATATAAATGCTTAATTTTCTTCCCTTCACAAACTTGAAACTTACGAAACGAAAGAGCAAAGTTGGTATTAGTGAGCGCAAAATTGTTTAAATGGAATTGATATCACTGTCTATGGAATAATAATACGATTTCTGCTATTTCACATGAAACAGGCGGATCCAATTAGTTTCAAAATGGATATTACTATTTTATAATGCTTTTATTATTTTACTCGTCAAATAAAGGTCTAAAGAGTTATGTTTATTCAATTGTAACTATAGGAACTTAAGGTTATAACATTATAATGGTACTAACTTATTTACTGACTTAATTGAACGCTCCCTTGGACGTGTAATAAAATTTTCAAAATTACAGGATGTAAAAAGTATCAGTATTTAGCTGAAATTTATTTCTATTTTAGATATTTTAGATGTTTACACAAAATGTACACACCGTTAAGTGCAATTTATTGTGAAGTAGCTGTGGCGGTTTCATAAGAATAGTCCTGTCGGCAAATGACCGAAATAAATTAGAAACACATCAACGAAATTCGGCAGGAATAACCCTTCCAGATTTGGATGAAACGTATTGTCCAATATGTTTAGACCATTTACACGCTAATTGGCATGTTTTGACTAAATTTTTGTTCAAACTGTCAATCACAATAGAAAACAAGAAATTTACATTTTTTTAAATTTCTAAATGAGAAAACCCAATATAATCGTTACTTGAACATTGCTCACAAATCTAAATGATGTTTGATTCAAAATTTCCAAATATAAATCTGCGATTAATTTGATTGAACTTGTAAGTTCTTCGTCGTCTGCAACTGCACAGACATAATTAAATGTAATAATATTTCCGTTAAAATTTGGGTCATTGCAGTGAATAGGATCCCATTTAAAAATCCAGTAGAAAGAAGGCACTGGGGTGAAAACGGAAAGCCATTAGCTTTAGATGTTGTGATAATTTTTTCTACACCATTTAAATTTTCGAATGAGTAAATCAAAATAGACCGTTCAGTAGTTTACAACACCCCTGAGCATTGAATGCATCTTACCGTGAGATTTTAATTACAATTTGAAATACCGGCCCCCATATCCAAGAATGCAGGGACGTATCTAGATATTTGCAGTGAGGGGGGGGGGGCTCAATCCGGGTGATCCCTTACGTATATAGTTACGCCCTTGCACGGATGTTCCACATACTAACTCTCCTTCGTAGTCAACTTCTAAAAAAAGGCTCAAGCTGTGAGCACATTAAGAAAATATTTATTGCGTATGTAATTAGTTGAAACAACAACCAGTGTTGAATTTCCTCACATGTTTTTAAACTATGGAAGGCTTCCAAGAAGTTTATATGTATTGTTAATCCAGCATTATTGTTTCCAATATATTGTTTTGTATTATTATGATGAAAGCGCTTGGATTTTTAAAATGTTCATAGCTATTAACATTTTATTAAGCCAAGCGCTTTTCTTTATAAAAGAATAAATATTCTTTTGTTCTCGTGTTGGAAACTTGATGAAGAATACTACTATACCCTAACATATAATCAAGAAGTGTCCATTTCCCTATTTCGTAGGAAAATATTTCTACAAGAATGATATGGCCATTCATTTATTTCTGTAATTATAAATTGACATTTTGAAAATAGGTACTGTCGTTTGTGTTCAAAGATTAAAATATTCTCCCTAAAGTCAAAAATAGGTACTTGTGTTATTCCTAGAAAATAGGGTCTACCAACTTAGTTGATTCCGATTTTGATGTATTCAACAATCTTACACAGAATTACTAGTAATATTATACGAACTAGAACTACTACCTTTCCGTAAATACAAGGACCAGAATATTATATTCATTCATTCACTGTCCTCTGAAACTACAAGTATTATCCGGTATAATGTTGACAGCGTATTGTTAAGGGAAAATATTGAAAAAGTAGTTTATGAATACTAGTCTTGAGTTTAATAAAAACACACAGTGGTTAAGTACCTTCTGTAAAATTAGTCAGTTCTTCATTTCTTCAGTTTATAAATTTTAGTGTATTTGATTTGTATACTCAAAGTAATATCCAATTGGTTTCATCACCGATCCGACTTTTTACACTCAATAGTTTAAATTTTCAATAAGACGATATGATATGATATGATACGAATAAAATTTCCGCAATAAAAACTCTGTTCAAACAATACATCGTTCATCTACAGTCAAAAGTTTTTGAAGGAGTGTGTTTTCAGTCTTTGCGGTTGCCGAAAGTCTGTTTCATCCCTTGTGAGAATTGACGCCAATTTAGTGGTAAATTAATTGTTATTTTTTTCATTTTTCTCTGTTGGTATTGAATTTTGTGAAAATAAAGGCCAATTAATATACATTTTCCTTTTACTATTCAGTAAATACGTAATACTTCAGGCCAATATTATATTTATCAATGCAATAAGATAAATGATATTTATATACTTATTATTCAGGATTCAGTTGATTAAATTTACATACCTAACCTACGTACCATAAATAAATATTTAAAAAAAATTATTGCAAATGATGGGTGACAATTATTGCCTTAGGGAAAACTTACAATTTCTGAATAATTTTTTTAAAACCGATAGCGTACGTGTCTAAATTAAAAGTTGCCGGAAAATTAGGAAGAAAAATGTCATCCGTCCACAATGCCATTCACCCATTATGTCAAAGAGATAATACTTGGCACGAAAACGGAAACAAATCACCAGAATCCGGAATAGAAAGCACGAATACGACGTTAATTTCGGCTGACTTTACATTTACTAGAAATCCGATGCTCATCAGTGTGGTAAATGTGCTAAAAATTTATTTTCTTAACTTGAGATTTTGCCAATGTCTGAGAAATCAATTGGTTTTTTATTTTTGTTTTTCCAGGTCATTAGTAGCATATTCCGATACTTAAACTTACACGACATTAAGAGGTTACGGTCACTATGTCAAGAATGGAATTCCGTTGCCAGTTCGCTTTTGAGGAAACGAGCAAAAATTGTTTTCAAGAAAAACGAGCGACGGCCTGTACATTTTTTGAGAATATTCTCATTGTCAAATACACATGTACCTTTCACAAAATTTGTGTTTAGAAACGAATGCACTTCTAATGAAGTGTGGTCCTTCATATCAACATATGGGAGAAATATTCGGTCTCTTACATTTGATAATGTCAATGTACTGGTTGAAAAACAACTTGACCAGTTCATTCCCGTATCTACCATTAGCAGCTCAATGTGGGCCCAGGGTAACAATTTAAGTGAGCTTCAGATAAATTGCCGGCTTGGGACAAAGCAGCATATTGCAATGGAACAACTAGTAACGGTAAAAACTCTCAAATTAGAAAATTGTGGCTTATTCATTATCAAAAATTTTAAATTGTCTCCGTCAATTTTATCTTTAAATAATGTCTTATTTATTTCTGACAACACATTACACCAGTGTTTGATTAACGACGTTTTTCATTTTCAAAACGCCAAAGACGTTTATATTAACCAACCCCAATCAAACGCCAAAGTTTTAGACGTTGGTCAAGATGTTGCTAAAATTGAAAGAATGAATTTGTATTCTGTCACAGTTGTTAACTGGGAAAACTCTAAATGGGATATAGATAATTTAATTTTGGATAGAATGTCGTTATTGGATAAAATTTCAATGAGGATTAAAAAGCTTAGAATTTGCAACATTGGGTATGATCTACGTCCTCATGCTTTTCGGAACAAGCTAATTGATTTATCTGTGTTGCCAGCCACACTTGAAAATCTTTCTTTCCAAAATGAATTGAAAACTGATTTTATTGTCAGCGATTTTATTAATTTGCCAAATTTAAAGACGTTGCAGATTGTACTCAGTTTAGTCGGGAAGCCTCTAGCTCTTTCTCATTTCACAAATTGTCCAAATTTGGTTAGCATTTCACTGAGAGGTTACTGCAAACAACAAGTGGTTTTAGATTTGAGTTGGTTACCACAGAGTATTCAGAAATTAGAAATTGAAAGCGGAATTGAAATTATTGATAATAGAATTAATTCGAAAGAGCCTTTTCGTGTTAAGACTCTTGTTCTTCATCCGGTTGCATTTGCAGACCGAGCGTCATTTTTACAAAACATTCACCCAAAGGTATTCGTTTTACTTTTTGATGGGTGGGAATTTGAATGGGAGGATATTGTTAATTTCGCTAATGAAAAAAATCAGTTGAAAAAGATTTTATTGAGGACATTATCAACGTCAACCATAACGCTCGATGGATATCACACATTGAATACTCAGGGTTTAACTGTCCAACAAACGTTTTTTTATGTTTTTGAAAATCAAATGATGAAAACAATTACACAGGAAGATTTTGACGCTTCTGTTGCGATTTAGACGTACGAGTTTTATTATCACTTAAAATGCGTTTAATTAATTAATGTGTAGTAGTTACGGGAAAAGATAAAATCGTGTATAAACTTCTTCAAAGAGACTATTTTTGTAAATGTTAATTTCTACTGTTGTATGTAATGTTACTTATTCAGTAATCAGTAATCAGTAATCAGTAATTTATTATTCTTTAAAACTCTCTCAGGCCAGAGCCCACAGAGCCAGCATCAGCTCAATTACATACACTTATTGT
>JABASD010006514.1:0-10094 GCA_019776165.1 Pogonognathellus flavescens | reverse complement strand
TTTATTGGTTTTTAATTTTAGTTGTAGTTAGGAGCCGAATACAATTTGTACTTATGGTTTGGGTTTCGCGCGCTCTCTCCCCACAAACTTTTATTGAGAACTATAATAGTAAGTAAGTGTTAGTTGGCTCAAGTGTCATGTTCTTGTCGTGTGGGTGGCAGTTTAGTTGAAGAATGTTCGAAAGTGTTGAGGAAATCTTATGAAACTATTTCCAGTTTGTACATCTTAGTGGTACTACAGAGCAAGACACTAACTTAGGTCATAATCTGTCTTGTGTGTGAGTCGCACACGTCTTTCCCATTCACTTCGACACAATCAATACATCATTGTACATTAAAATGTATTGTTGTATTATTCTCTCGCTACACTCCAAGATATATTGCATGAATAAATAATAGTGACAGTGCATAAAGTGACAGGTGACATTTCTCAGATATTCATATACATACAAATAACTTGTGCTCTCTGAGTTGTGGCAAATTGAGTCAAAACCATTCCCATGCTACGAAGAACTCAATAATTCTATTCCTATAAGTAAGTCCTTTTCGTAGTCAATCAATATTGTAGAGTGGCTACCTGTAGAAATATTTAAATTTTGCATAGGAGAGTAAATTTCAAACTTTTCTCAATTTCATCAGACATAAACAGTTTCTTTGCTCAGAAAATATTTTGCACTTGTAATTGCAACTGCAACTCGATATTTTTAATTCTTTTCCTCTTTTAAACCTTTTCTTGAAGAACAGTAAAAGCAATTATGGTTAATAAGCAGCTAAATATGTGGAAAATAGATGTAGTTTTAATTGCACTCCCTCTGTCTAGGTCACGGTTCATATAAATAAACGAACAGGAACACTTAACTTTTATAAGCTCTGATAATTCAAATCAACACATATGTTTCATCTCATGGTGCAAATATAACTAATCTATAATACTTATATAGTAGATACTGCGTATATGCTAATTCTATAGGCAACAATAAGATACGCCACAATAACAAAAAGCAAGAACAGTATAGGGAAATACTTTTGCTCTATGTTGCACACAAAAATATTAAGTGGATTGCTGTTTTTCAAGTTCAAGATCAGAAATTATAGGTATACTACACAGTACACACATAGATGTTTGGATTTATAAACGTAAAGGAATAATATACATATACAGTAAGAAAACAATTCACATTGAGGAATTTGCAATACGTCGAATACGTATCATTTCTATTACAACTTTACAAGCTTCTTTGAGAGTTAGTCCACCAGAACGTGAACAGAGCTGCTCCCTTGTTTTGTATCAGACTCTCAGACAGTCGCTAATGTTGCAGTAGATTTGATGCTTGTCGAAAGCAACTTACCACGTTTTTCTAGCGCACAAGTTGGTAAAGTTAGAATAGTACTTTATAACTTGTTAGTGCAAAATAAAAGTAAGAAAACTTTATTATCTATCTCTCTCTGTGGCTGCAAATTTTATTCCGTGTGTAGTGCCTATAAGTACCTACAAGAAGATTTCTGGTCGTTAAAATTACATGCATGCTATTATACAGTATGTGCATAGCTTATAAAACAAAGTACACCAGATATATTAGAAGAAACTTTTTTAATTCAATAACAATATCTGTTAAAGTGAGTTTGGGTTGAAGTTGTTTGTGTAATAAACATGATGATGATGTGATCTCTTAACAAACTTACCTAGCTGGAATATCAGTACAGTAGGCATATATATAAGGTTAGAATGACATACTTAATTGCTTATATAATACCTATATTATTTATTTTCGTTTATAGATATACCGAAAATGACGCAAGTGGAGTAAACACTGAGAAAAAATCCTATCGGCTCAACTTACGGATCGTAAGATTTTATATAATCGATTGATCGTAGAAGATTAAGATTAAGAACTTGTTTCATCATCAGCAGATTTGTGTTGTTTGTTTGACGATTCAACTGTACTGTGCATACTAATTACGAAAGGTGCAAACTTGATTACCTTTGCCTGGAGTGTCGAGTAACGTTTGACAATGTACAGTCTATTGACATCAACTGCGTATTACAATTAATGGTGCAACTTTAGATTTAAAAATGGATGAGCCTCCTGAAGAAATTGGTGGAGGGGCAATGCAATTCCAAGCGGGGAACTTCTCTCAACAGGTATAGTTAATTTCCTTTGTTGTGAATTTATATTAACATGTATCATGCTAACGAAACTCTTTTGTAGTGTATTAATTAGTAAGAGGTCTGTTTTATTGAGAAATAATGTCATTGTTCACTAAACATTCGATAATGGCTTAGTATTATAAAGGTAACTCAAACCCAAAGTACACGCATAAACGTAAGCTCTTTCGGTAATCCTCTGCTCAGATAATTCGATAATTGGATCATTTATCATACAATTAGAGCACTGTCAGGTTACAGAAAATTAGAATACGTGTGTGGGAAAGGAATAATAATACAATATGGCAATACATGAACACAGCAATTAATTGGCAAATTAATTCGCTTATACAATAAGTCACACATATCAATGAACGCACCAATTGACGGCTAGACGGTGTCATTGCCATGTTTTATTTGTTTGTTTTGGATCTGCCAAGTTTGGTAAATTGATAACCGTGTCTGCTCCATAAATTACAATAGCTGTCAACTCCATTTACCGATGTATCCTCACCTTCTATATCCCTACTTACATAAGTAATACTAACATTTTAGGTAGTACTAGTAGATACATAATACATAGGCACAAGTGCACCTAAGTATGATTTTATGTCAATTGATTTTGCTGATGCGTTTTAGACTGGGAGAATTAATTTGTATGTGAATTGTAGCACCCAGTTGATTTATCAAATCAATGCGACGACTTGGCAGACCTTTCGTAGTATAAAATAGCTCTATAGTATATACCTACTCAATCTATCCTCGTATATTGTTACGTAACTAGTTAGGATTTCTATAGCCAAGTATTTTAATTCGTAGATGTGCTAGTTCGTTAGAATTGTCAGTAGAATAAATCTGTTTCTATGTTGCATGAGACTTAAGTTGGCGTAAAGTCTTCGGACGCATCGCCTGAATAAATTATTCGCATAAGAGTTGGCACAATCACTATAAAACGCATGTCTCATGTTAGCATGTATAAAGATTTGTTTACAAGTGAATGCTAAACTGAACACTGAATCTTAAAGAAGGTCTTTGAATCGCACTGCACTTGAGATTATTTGTTTATAGACTCGTGGCTTGGCTAGAACTTTAACATCATCAACCTACACACATCAAGCGGCGGCGGTCGGTGCGGTGCTCCCAGCACAGCGCTCTATTAACAAATAATAATACATGCTACATTTTTATACTTTCGATGTCACACTGTGAGAGATACATTTACATTTTAGCATATTTATAAGGCAATGTTATTGTTGTTACAGTTTACATTTAAATAATACCGTAGTGACATTGTATTTTGCATTGTTATTTAGGTAGTTATTATTCTAGTGAATCCCCTGCATAGTAAAGTTTCTACAAAAGCTCAACACGATGAATGAATATTGGACAGATACATTTGTCAACGATAATTTGAGCTTTTACAAACCAACCGGCTCCATACAACTTTACCTTTGAGACGCGTACTTTGTTCACAGCGTAGGTGGATCGTCTGGTTACATTTACATTATCTAATGATTACAGAGTAGGTATTTAGCATGGTTCATTGAAAATTGAAAGTATATTCCTGTACGATATACATAGAGGAGTACCTATAAATAAATATTGTTCATTTGTAAAGGGTTTTTGATGAGAGCTTTTAGCGTGGTTATTGTAACCTAGCTATTGAATACAGCCATTCTATTTTAAAAGGCTTAGGATCCTTCCGGTTCGGTTGCTTATTGTTCCTGACATTAGCAAATGATGTTATGACTAAACTCGAACGATATTATATTAACTAATCAGAAGAGAGTTGACCTTTATCTGCCTATATGTATTTTACTTACTACAGTATGAGGTGCGTGCAGTAAAAAATCATTCTCGAGTGACGATGGCCATATTAGTTATGCTTTACTGTTGATTTATATGTTAATTCGCCAATCTATATACTACTAACCGTATGTTAATTTACGATCTATTACACGACTCTGCCTTGTATCGGCGCTTGTGGGTTGTGTGTACATAGCAATGTTTACCTTGTGCATGATAAAGTGATGATTGTTATTTGACATCAAGTTCACTTTGTGTGCACTTACATTTTTACTTGCTTGTTTTCTGCATACGATTTTGGTTAATGCTTTTTTTATTTGTGTGTTAAAACGCTGTAGGCATCTGAAGTTATATAAAAATGGAAATTTAAACTGTTACTTATGTAGGAAGCGAGAAACAAAAAATGCGTTTTGTCTATGTCAATCCTAAAATTGATTTTGATATTTTGTGTTACATCTTAAAACCCAACCGACTATGTTACAATATGGTAAAAGAGTAAATAAGTATAAAGATTTCTTCGCACTTTTGATCCACGTCCATATTTCGTGAAGACTCCAATTTAACAGTCCCATGTTTCATGTTGTGTGTACTTAGATGCAACGACACGTACATGTGTGAATACCTTGAGACTCTGGATACTGAAATGAAATAGATTTCTGATTGTACACATAAAATTTTACTGCCACTAAACACACAACGTGTTCTGTGAACGTGCAGAATTTATTTTTCCGTGATGTATGTCTGTATTACTTATATATGTATCAACAAGGAATCAATCAATGTAAACGAGAATGGCAAAGCAGACGAAAATGACACACACATGACATACGCGATAAATTACATTTCCTCAGCCTCAGGAATCATTTGTAAATCTTTTTGCATATTGTTGTAGTGTGCAAATAGACATTAACATCAAGAATAGATTCAGTTTCTGAGTTTTGTATATTTATTTTAGGTGCTCCTTACTTTTATCCCATGGGAAATGTATTCAATGTAGAATTCAAAGAATTTTTCGCATGTGCAATTCAAAAGAAATATTTCTTTCCTTATCACATACATAATTCATTATTACTAAAAATGATTCCATGAGAGATCTGTAGAGGAAAAGTGTTTTTCTTTGCTTCCATTTTACATGCTACGAACAAAAAATCATTTTACATTTCTTTTAGTAGCTCATGTCACTTCATAGTTAGAAAAGATCTCTCTGGTATATGTACAGATATTTATAGATAAAATGCAAGCTTTCACTAAATTAATTTCTGTGAGCAATGCAGAATATTTCATTCATCTCATTCATGCAGTCAAAGCATTTAAAAGCAGTATCCTAATTTTTATCTTTGTGAAATTCATTTGAGTACTTGTAATGACTGAGATAAATGATGTAAATCATTGTAATCCTCAATTAATCCAGAACAAACATAACATAACTCCAAGAGACGATTTGAACCGAAACATTAATTGTGTGTTTGTGCATTTACGAAAGTCACTAATCACTTCCATTGTGAGGTTATTACTTAAAATCTTTATGGAGAGCCCAGCTGTGATGTGAACTATATATTGTTTAAATTATTATAGCATGTGCTATCAAATAACTATGATTCCAAATAAGTCTCGGCAGATGATGCACAAAGTTATCATCAATTCCCATTACGCCTTATTTTGGAAGTAACAGTATAAAATTTAATATCTTACTTCATGTGACAACTTGAAATGGGGAAAATGACATTAATTTGATTCTCTCATTCTTATTATGTTACCTATATATTTTATTATATAGACATAGTTTAGTATTAGAATAGTAGAATTAGGATTCGAATTAACATGCAGCGATTGCCCCGTTTTCTCTTTGTGTCATAAATATGGTTGATATAAAGCACACCGACAATACAATTCTGACTATAATTTTGAAGCATCATCTTACAGTATTCTGAAAAGCTGTACTTTATTCTGTTCTAAACTGACTTTCCATTAGTTCACTTGATTACTCCCAATCTCTACACTAACACTAAACGTATCTACTATTTGATCCATATTAATGCAATATCTGTTCTGTCATTTAATAATAGTGGAGCTTATGCTGAGGAATTCTATGATTGGATTGATTGACTGATTATTCAGCAGCTTTTCTTTCTTTGCATAATCAATTTAAGCTTTTCATTCGTTCTGGTATACATACATTATAGCATAAATTGCAAGGTTTTCATATATACAGTTCCAGAACAAAATAACTATAACTGAAGTTAACTGTGTCGATTCGACCTTGAATGGTAGGTCTTGTCTTTGTGCAATGGATACCTTACTTCACATCACACCTACCCAACGTCTACTTCCAATCTAATACTGGTTCATGTCTCCTCATGTTACCCCGTGCTGCTTACTCAACCGCTCTGTTGCCGTTATAAGCAGCAATGTTGTGCGTGATATACATTTTGCCATCGCAAGTTCACTTTTCATTCAACATGCAAGTAGTTTTTGCGAAAATTACATATATGTAATATATTTGAATATCATGGAATATCATGTTAATAAGAAATATTTTATAGTTTTTTCTAGAATTTATAGAATATGGAATTTGGCAATTTTACCTTTAGAAATAGGTAGTTTTTTGGAAAAGGAACTTACATATATAAACTATACACTAGTATTTTGTATACGTGTTCGTTTAAAATTTATTTTCAAAATGACCGAGTATCGCCTAATTGCATTATTATGACAAGGTATTATGACTTAATGTAGTGCATGTATGATGGATTAAGTTAATTATTATTGTTAGGGCCTGCTCTAGTAGGTTATTTGATTTGCTTACATTTTCCCTAGCTTTATGCAACAACCGCATCAACAGACACATTCGTTTGATTTTTAAACTTATCTGTGTGTTTACTGTTTGTGTGGTCGAATGAAATATTAGGATTAAGGACGTATACAGTATGTAGGTTTGTCAAATGTTGGTGAACATAAACATGAGTAGAAAAATTATGTGGAGTGCATTGTTTATTTAGTCTGCTTGTTTACAGATTTGAAAAGGAGTTTGTATAATACATTATGTACTTAGATATTTGTTTAAAATTATTATTTGCTGTAAATGAATAAACATTATTGCTCAATGACTATGACATAAGAAAACACTATATATACGTTGTATTTAAGTAGGTACACATGTTTACATATTGTCATTTGACATATTATATAATATAACTAATTTTTCTAGTAACGAAATTGTGTAAAAACTTAATAGATCACCCACAATATCCTGATTTACAAAACCATGACCAAAATTGGTACGAATTGATTCTAGTTTCTGTTTGCTGTGTGATAGCAGGATGAGTATTAGATGTTCTATCCTCAGTAACACGCAATGGGGAGTATGGAAATAACAGCAATTACAATTAAAAGAGTTGGTCCTGTAAGCAGACTGACTCATACTGTATAAGTTATTATTACATATTATTACTAACCAAGTACCGACTTGTTTCACCATAAAAGAATCAAACATGTCCATGTTCAACTCAGCGTAATCTGATACATTTTTTGTCTCAATTCATTCATTGTACGAAGATGTTTGTTTGGGATGATTCTTTATATTATAATGTTATAATATATAGGTACTGGTTTATATACTGCATAATATTTTATGCGACATAACACTCGCTTCTCGCTCGTAATAATATAAAAATAACTCTTTCCATCCACATAGGTTGAAAGAAGTCAATAATAAGATTGTTTTGCAATACAATTTTGCAATCGTAGCAATAAATGGCAAACCAGAGTGGGGTAAGAAGGGTTGACTTACACAAATTGAAACAAACAGATGATAAAATATGATGAAAATATTTTATGATTCTTGAACTTATGAATTAATCAGTTGTGTAGATATCTAACATCTATCTTTCAGTATGTACCTACTCTATTCCATGATTCCAAGATTCATTACTACTTATTTAATTAGTTCGTGTATATTTAGCATGAATCCTCTGCATTCTTCAGCAAGTGTATTACATTCTTGTGGTAAATCGTAAGTAAATTATAAGCTACATTATAACTACATCAGCAATCTGGATATCAATGTCTAATTGTACATCTTTATAAAATCTTTGTTTCATTCCTTTCCATTACATAAGAAGTCGGGTTAGTTTTGGTAGGTAGGTTTAGCTATAGGTCGCCATTACAGCCCTTTCTTACTTTTAATGTAGTAATGAATATTCTCTTGTTTGTAGTACTCGTAGCTTATTTCAATGTGATGTTATTGCACCTCTGTGTGCGTAGTTTCGTGTAGACGATTTGTTTGTGTATCTTATGTGGATATACTTTTGTGTGTACCAGATCTATTATTTTTTGATAAATGGGCGAAATGTTTCATGGAGTAAGCCACTTGATATGGCATTTTGTTGGAGTAACATAAATCCAATCCAACTCCTACTTTACCACAACATGAAATATTAGTCTGTTGGAAAATAAGTTAGCTATATACATGTTTGTTTGTTGCAAGTTTAACTTTTGCCAAGTTCTCAAGCTATAAGCTCACATCAGAATTGTGGATCGGAGGAGGAGGGGTGGTAGTGTAGGGCCGCAGTTCATAAATAATGGTATGTATTCAGATTCCGTTTTTACACACGAATGCTGAAAAAAGTTTTAATAAAGGTGTAGGCTATAATATTATGTGTGTGGTAGGTTTGTAGTAGTAGGTAGTAGGTACTACTGGAGAATGTAAAAAGTTATTTTTTTATTTCCATCAGTATTTCAGTATCCTCAGTATCAGTCGATCAGCATCAGTAAAATAAATGTTACAACATTATCTAGAGTTAACTTTGGTCAAAAGTCAGGCTAAGGTCAAATGTCACTTTTTATGCCTTAGTGAATAGCAATAATAAACAGAATGTAACTGAATGAGTCTCCAGAATCTAGTAGAAACACTGGTTTATGTTCTATTTGCTGTTACATCTTTCTCTATTTGTTCTGCACTAAATTCTGTTAACTTTTGACATTTTTTATTTCATACAATTCAGTTAATCGTGTCCATTCGTTTGGAACGTGTATGCACAGAGCATTATGAAGTTACGACTCTTATAACTTATATCTGTGAGTATATACAGTCGTAAGTCGTAACTCTATTATGTCTCGCACAAACAAAAATATATTGTTCTAGTAAGTTACACTAATGGATTTAATTTTTTATTTCTCAATCTTGTTCAAGTTCTGGCTCATGCAGTGTATCCATTGATGCATATATTGTCCTTCAACAAACTTGAATGAACTACAGATGTTTACTGTTATAAGTATCCATTTTGTTACGTAACGCAGATTGATGGTTGAGCAATAGCACAAAAATAGGATTTATTTTGATTCACGATACTGTTACTAAAATTGCAAATCAGAGAGTTAGTTAAAAAATGTCAGAATGGGTACCCCCTACTTTTATTTTGCAACCGTGTTTTGATAACAGTACCTTCATACGGGTATCAACAAATAGACAAGTGACAGGATTCTTATGAAGATTGATAATCGTGTCATACGAAAGAGTTACTTATAATTTCACATCAAAGTCCTATATCTTATTTGTATACCCAGATCTGATATGATGTAGATGTTCATGCCTCGACAGTTCTATTGATTAGTTCATAGCAATCAATTTCCTATACAAAATTACTTTTATTTACCGTGCTACACGATCGATGTATATGTTCACATACTTATGAAATTAATCGTCCAACAACCAAGGACATAATGGACAATGAAACATATTCTCAGGCACTAACAAGATCCATCCTTTATGTAAGTAACAGCTAGACGCGTAATAGGCAACAAGTCTCTTCCCAAAAAGTTGTAAAAACATTCAAGAAGTGAAACTACCTACTATGTTACATACGTCGATTTACAATTTCGAAGAAAGACGATACACATATCTCTTTCTAATGATATGTATAGCAATGTCATTTATTATAGGCATCTATAAGTATCTCAATATTATTTTAAAAAATTGTACCTATTCATTAATCATCAATGTACCTTCACAAGCCAGTACCTATACTTCGAAATGTTTAAATGGAAATAAAAGGTTAATTGATATAATAATATACAATTATTGTTTGAAAAGCCTAAGGTTAACTTTACGATCGTTAACTCATAGCTTCCTTTATCTGTGCTAT
>JABASD010006513.1:0-10098 GCA_019776165.1 Pogonognathellus flavescens | reverse complement strand
TTGTGACAGACAAATGTGTATTTAAATAAATAGAAACTCTGATATCAGAATTCCGAATAAACAATTGTGCTCATAGAGTTGAAATATTTAACTCAATAGTTACTATAAGCATTCGAAGCATAATGGTGGAGAAGTCCAGGTTTACTGTCGCATAAGGTCCTTCACCTGAAGCGGTGAGACCTAAAAAGCAGGCAAGAAAGTTATAGCGCAATTTACAACATTTGTGTTTAAATAAATTAAACAGCAACATTTAACCAAATTGATAACTGTTTTTGCTTTCATTATAACTTTTATTATATAATATTATCTAAATAACTTAATTATTATTATTGATATTAAAAAGAACACGAATAAACTGTTTCAAAAAGGGTAAAAAAGTAGCGTCTGAGTTTGAAAAACATTCTTCAACTAGAAAAGCCCTTTGCTACGCAAAACACTCTTACCCCAGACCGGGGAAGCTGCAAAATGACCCTACTTGAATGGTGAGGGTAAGAAGAGTTGGAAGTCAAAAATGGGGAGTAATTTGATGGGGAGAATTAAATTATGTGGTGTAAAATTATTTTTGACATTTTAAAATTAATTGAAACTATTTTTTGACACTTTTTATAGGTTTGAATGCACAGGAATAGGAGAAGCTTCGATGACACAAAGTTCATTCAACCCTAGAAAAAGTGTCAAAAAATATTTTCAATTAATTTTAAAATCTCAAAAATAATTTTACACCACATAATTTAATTCTCCCCATCAAATTACTTCCCATTTTGGACTTCCAACTCTTCTAACCCTCACCATTCAAGTAGGGTCATTTTGCAGCTTTCCCGGTCTGGGGTAAGAGTGTTTTGCGTAGCAAAGGGCTTTTCTAGTTACTAAAATAGTTTCAATATGTATGCATGTTTATTATAACAGTGTTTGTACCCCACTGTAATATTTGCTGTCATTGCCGGTAACATATACATGTAGATGAAATCCTGATACAATAGTATACAGTGTAAAATTACCAATGTTTAAAAATTATTGTACTCACCGATTAGTTCCCAAGTATATCGCCACAACATTACCGTATTTATATTTTAGCTCCAGTAATCTTTCATGCGGCTTTTTTCCCAATGAAAGCAAACTCCCAGTAATTGGTAATCTAACCGGACCTGATTAAGAAAATTGCGATGTTATAAATACTGATTTTTACATATTATAAATAGCGAAGTAATGAAGAATGAAGACAATGGTACTGCTCAATTTCGTAAACTCTTTACTTCTTTCCTTATCTTTTCAAAAATAATTTCCAACGCATTTATTCTCAAGAAACTTTTATCGTTAAAACAAATTCCTATGTTTATTTGAACATAATGCTTGTATGAAGCAGGGCAGAGCCCAGTGGTAGTATCTAAGCCACTGAATAGAACAGACCGAACACCAAATACTTAACATAATTTGTTTCTGTTCCTTTAATAATTGTGATATAAATTGATTGAGTAATACAAATAAAAATGCATGAATTACACTCCTACATCAGTAATGTAAATAAGAAAATTCAATTAAAATTGAAATAAAAAGATGTTGCATGCATTACACTAATACACATAACATGCGTACTGAATATTCTGTTATTCGGCCCTTTGTATCACCTATTAATCGGTATTAGGCCAAAACCGCTATTCGTCGCATCACTTGTAAACACCTCTTTTTAATCTTTCTTTAACAGTATTGCAATCGTTGTTTTAACGTTGTAAAAGTATAATTGCTTTACTGGAGAATTAAATGTTGACAAATGCTTCAATGTCAGAGTGCAACATACTACAGCGTTTTATCGAAACAGGTTTTTCAGCTTTATTAATGCGCATTTGAGCATTCTGACAAATAATGCATAAAGTGGATAGGTGTATATTAAAAACTATATAAGAAGTAACTGCAAATGCATTGTAAGTAAGTAATTGAATTTATGTAGTTCTTTCACGGTTACATCCATAGAACACAATTTAGAGACATTACATATAAGACGCAGTAGTAGTAAATAGGTATATAAACATTGTAATTGTAAATCACATAGTTAGTGCCATCTTAATAATAAATTTTCCACGGCATAAATTATTGATAGTATAATTAAGCATTGAACAATACCTATGAAAACCAAAAATAACAATAAAACATCCAAAAAAAACTAAATTTAGGATAAATAAGTATCAAGAATTATTTGCGCCCCCATTTCCGCCACCATTATTGTTGGACCATTAATATTTACAGAAGGAACAGCTGGCATAATACTCGCATCGATTACGCGAAGTCCTTTTGCACCAATTACACGCAACTCCGAGTCTACAACGGCGCCTGTAGATCCCTTCTTTCCCATTGACGCTGTTCCGCAATAGTGGAAAACAGAAAAAGAAAAATGACGAATGTAGCAATCCCAATACTCGTCACTTCTAAAGGTAAAGTTGACACAAGGTGGAAGTGGGATATATGACAATCTTGAATCAAGTCGCTTAAAACTTGGAGAATTTTCTGCAATGTAGACAGCACGCTTAACCGCTGTAAAAAAATAATATTTCGTGTTGAACACCTTTTTCATTTTCATTGCATATAATAATACATAGAAGAAAATTAAATTACAAATTTGACAAGGGAT
The DNA here is from genome assembly GCA_019776165.1 of Pogonognathellus flavescens. Classification (NCBI taxonomy): domain Eukaryota; kingdom Metazoa; phylum Arthropoda; class Collembola; order Entomobryomorpha; family Tomoceridae; genus Pogonognathellus; species Pogonognathellus flavescens. Next base: position 7,475 of record JABASD010006513.1, on the reverse strand, counting down.
AGAATATCTTGAAGTTAAATAATTATTATCTGAAGGACAGGGGCGTAACTAGAAATTAGTAATGGGGGGGGCTCAAGCCATCTGGGAGGGGCTCAAAGCCCAAAAAACGTCAAAATTTGCGGCCTTCGGCCGCAAATTTTGTCTAAATTTTGTCTGACAACCCCTTTTTTCCGGAATCTGGGGGGGGGCTCAAGCCCGGTGAGCCCATACGTAGTTACGCCCTTGCTGAAGGATATGAAGTATATTAACACATGCGTAGGTATATCTATCCGTAGCTGTTTAAAGTGTGTACTTGTAATGAATAATATATTTCTCTCTTTACCATCTCTCCTCACTTGTCTTGAAACGAATCTTATAGCCTATCAATTACCATGGATTAATCAATTTTTAATAATTTATTCCTTCAATTGTCATTCTTCACTTCTTCCCGTGGTAAACTTCATAACTAGTGTTTACTTTAAACAGCTACGGATAGAGGGAGCTAGAGAGACTGTTAATATATGGAATGTCCTGAATTAAAAATAATCACAATTTAAAAAGTGATTACACATTGAAAAAAATTTGTAAAAATTAAGACACAATTTTGAACAGAAATATATTTATATCCTTCAACCTTCAATATGCATTTTGATATCCGATTTTTCCTTATCAGTATTATATTTTGGGTCAATCAGTGGATCATCCTGATACCGGTTGGATACAAGTGTAATTTCTCCCCGACTTTTTGGACGCTGACTCTGAACTGAAATTGTATAGCCATCTCTCCACATAATAGGATTGATAAACGGATGCATTATATCTTCCCGCATGTTGATTGCTTTCAGGATATCTTTGAAAAGTGGAGAAATGCCAACCCCAGAGAATGAATACTGAATGTCAGGCCATAGTGATTCGCCATTTTCCTTGGCTACATCTGAAACAAGACTGGATATTGCACTGATACCCATCTGTGTCAACATACCAGTTCCCTCAGTAAGATACTCCAAAATGCTTGAAAATTTAAGATCTCGTTCGATCATTAAAGAACTTCCTTCTTTGACTAGAAATGGTCCAAGCACTGTTCCCAAATGATCTTGCAAGTTTTTTCCCACCGGCAAATCTAATCGTAAGGGAATCTAAATTAAAAAATTTAAAAATCGGTAGAAAATATTTGAATTTTATATTGTACTAGAGCATAGAGCGTAAATTCTAACTTACTAATATTTACGTGATTTAATACATTGAATAGGAAAAAACCGAGATTACACAAAATTAAATAATTTTCTGTGATTGAAATATCTTACTCCTAGTGGTTGCAGATGATCTTTTGGACCTATTCCAGACAGCATGAGCAATTTCGGCGTTTCAATTGTTCCAGTGGAAATAATGATTTCCTTAGTCGCATACGCAACTTTGTGAACTTCCAGGTGTTCATATTGCACTCCGTATGCTTCATTTGTACCATTTCGGAAAAGTAACTAGGTATATAAATTGCACAAATCGGTAATTCCAAAAATAACCAATCACATTTTGTATATATGTATAATATGTACAGTAATAGTTAATAGTTATGTCAAAATAAAGTATCCGATTTTTACTTTGTATGCTCTAGCGTATTTTCTAATTGTTAAGTTTGGTCTGCTTCTTACTGGATCGATGAATGCTATTTTAGTACTACACCTTCTTCCATGTCTTAGTGTACAAACCGTAGGTGCACAACCTATAAACATTACAAATTATCTAGCGGATTAAAATGAAATGTTTAAAATCTATTATTATGTGAAAATTAAAAATGTGTTATTGCATTAAAATTAACTTTTTTTTAATCTGATATAAAATACCTTCTGTGTATGGTGCGTTCAAATCGGTTCTATTAATTCCATACCACTCCATAGCTTGAAGGAATTCTTCTCCCAGAGGTTGTGATGTACTCTTTCCAATACTGAGAAGCCCATTTGTATTATGAAATAAAGCTGCACAAAAGCTTTAATTATTGTCAAAATTAAAAAAATGCCATATGCAGATGTAGAATTTTTTCAAAACTTACAAATAGAAAAATTGGACAGGTAATAAGACAATTATTTTTATAAAATGTGCAATTCCCATGTAAATTGAAAAAAAAAATTAATGGTGAAAATTTTCAATTAATTTGTGTAATAAACTTACGTATGAGAACAAAACAGAGTGATTTGCTACACTTACGGTTGAAGCTGGGATCATCAAGTTGTTTTTCACACGAAACACAATATTGCTCTGACTTAAGAAAAAAAGGTAACACGTTTTTGTAACTCCATCGTTTATCTCCAGTTATAGTAGCCCATGCATCATAGTCCAATGGATGACCACGTAAATAAATTAGCCAATTGATATTTGAAGAACCTCCGAGTCCTTTACCTCTGTTCACTGAACAAGACTACAAATAAAATTAATTTCACGAAAAAAATTAATGCGGCTATTATGTGAATATGTAACCCGATCATTCCGTGATGGGCAATTCATTCATTATGTAACGCAAATTTTGCCGATTTTTTACCCCCTCTCCCCCCTGTATAATACCATGTAACAAATTGTGGACCCCATCCCATTGTTACGTCAAACTAAATAGCATATTTTTATATTTGGTCTAAATATATGAAATTGCGAGTTGAATCATTATTCAATTCGCGATGTGATGATTTCAACGCATCTCTTCAGCAGAATATAATAAAGTAATAATAATAATAAATATAATAATAAAGTAATATACATATTAAACAATTTCCGTGGATAATCGTTCTACAATGACATCCGATCCCATCACTTTAACTATTTACACCAGAAAGTTGAAAAGAAATTTAAAACCCACAGAGTATATTATTGAAAAGGGGAACCTTAATTCTGTCAATCAATCGATTCATCAATCCATCAAAATGAAATTCAAATCTAAATTAAATAATTTGTAATTATAAAAAAGAATAAGTGTACCCTGTTATGGCATCCCAAACATGCCTCTGTTTGTGGTACAGTTTTGAAGGCATAGTCAACATCTGAATGTCCGTTCAAAAAGATCGACAGAATTGGTATTGATGCAGCCGGGTTTGGTTCCCCACCCCTTTCTAATAATAAAACTGAAAAATGTTCCGATAATCTGTTGGCTAAAACGGATCCTGCTGACCCAGCTCCAACTGAAATTGTAAGCAGAATTAATTTGTGTTCGTCTGAATCTACTACTAAACTTTTGGTCACAAATAATTAATTGGTGGCTTATATTATATAAATAATTAAAAATTAAGGCAAGAAATAATTTCCTGTATATTTAAAGTAAAGAGAATTGTATTAAATATTTGTTTGTGTATTATAAAAAGAGATTTTACACGCCTACCGATAATAAAATCGAATGAATCTTTTGGAGTTTCTCTAGAACTTTGTACTTGCAGTGTGTACGAGATTTTTTCAAAGTTTGCCGTTAGACTTATTATATTGGGAAGAAGATATTTTAGAAACGCAGGCATTAATAAGCCAACAAAAGAATTTCTTAACCTCCTCATTCTAATAGCAATGAAAATAATTTTGCTACAAGTCTAGTGCAGAAATGCTTGTAACTACTGAATCAACATCGATTCAGTATAAGTGTTCAACTTATACTGAATCGAAACGTATACATGTATGCATCCAGTTTTTTCTCTTCAGAATTGAACTGATTTATTTTTCCAACCTTGGATTTTTAACTACCTGGAATTAGCAGGCAGTTATAGCCATAAATGGATAATTATCAAAAGTATATGTGAAGTATATAATTTGGTTCGAATGATGAACCGATGAATGTAGCAACTATTCCCAAATATCACAACGATATTCTCACGCTGATAAATATATAATTATGTGAATCTGCAGTTGCATTTTCAGAGTGTTACAAAAAACACCTCATTAAAACATGATTTGCTTCAAAAATTGCAGAATTTCAACAAATTATATTATTAAGCATCAAAAGATAATTTTATGCGTTGTTTCTCTCTCCGTAAGCATGATAGTAAGTCAAGAAATTTTTTATTTACAACTAACGTAACTTGAAACATTATATTCTATTGGAAGCTTAAAATTAGAAAAGGGGGTCGATCGAACAACTTCTTCATTACCTTTGGCATGCTAACAATCTACGATTTAGTCATGGGGGCATTTGATATTCCATGGGTACAAATAAACCTGGGGGTTCTAGAAATAACCCCGCTCCTATAGAAAATACAATCCTTGATATAAGCTACATAATACAGGATTACATTATTATTACAAAAAAATTAATTACACAAGAAATAAATTCACGGCAGTATGAAGTTTGGTTTCTTACAATAATTATTGGCATCTATTTTCAAACAGTTTAATAATTATTTTGCCATTAACAAGAATCATCGTGTAAATCGAGTTCGTGCGTTTGCTACAACTACACTACATCTACAAATCACGAACGTGATCTCACAAGTTCTGGTCAAGTTCAAAAATTATGGGGTCAATTGGTGACATCAAATATTTAGTAGCGGAAGCTACTTCTCAAGAACGTTCTGTCTGTTTGTCTGTCATACCCACGTCTCGAGAACAAATCAACTCAATTTGTTGAAACTTTGGCAATTCAGTTGGCCGCAACCATCACCACTGTAAATTTATAGCGAAGTGAAAAATTTTAAATTGATACTTTTCCGTTGTTTTAGTACATCTGTTTTGAAAATATTTATTGATTAATACAGTAATAGTACACAAGAATAAATTTTTAATATTATTGTGACTCGTATTATGTGTTTGTAATTGTATATTGTACTTTCGTTACGATCAGGAAGGACAATATAAATAAACACCTAAGCCAAGCATACTAATAGATGAATTTGCATGTTGAAACGAACAATTTGAAATTCATAAAAGAGAAGTGTACGACTGAAGCGAAATTCACACTAACATAAATTATTTTTCTGATAACAGTGATAATTCTGTCATAATTGGGTATTTAAGCTTTGACACAGTAGTTACATTAGAACGTCAAATGTCACGAAGGGGTTGACCGATTGATCCCATCTTCCAACTTAACCTCACATAAGTCCTCACTAGTGTGTGTACCAAATTGGATCAAAATATCTCAATCCGTTCTCAAGTTACCGTGTTGTCAAACACACCCACGGACAGCTTTGGTCTTTCTATAAAGTACTACTTAATAAAATGATTCATAAAACTGTAGAAAAGTCTCGGAATGGAACGTGGTCTTAAAGAGTGAATTAGTGTGGATGTTTGGAACTAAAATATTATAAAAAATACATTTTTTTCTAAATAAATACGAACATATTATCGAATGGACAACATACTCATCACAGTGGACGGAGGCCCCTTCAAACCTAGGTTACACTCTTTATTAGGGCATGATAATGTATTATAAAATACTTCGCAGATGTCTATGATACAACTTTCCATACTTTCTTCTGCTCCACTTCACTGTATACATAGTTGGTAAGATGAGCTATTTGAGCTGTGTTAATTAAAAATTGATAAATAGCATGCATTTGCATTGTGCAGTGTTCTGGTTCAATATAATATAACACTACAATGTAAACAAATAAATACGTGTCAAATGTCATTTGTTGCTTATTCACTTTCTAAACAGGTTTGATGTCTCCATTCTCGTTGGTCTTTACTACGTACTAACAACTAGTTATAAATATCTACCTAGATTTCCAGGAAAAGGTGGTTGGAATGAATAATAATAAACCGGTTCAAACCCGCAGTGAAAAAGTAACGAATGTAACAGTGAATATGGCATGGTAACATTGGCTCTGGCATCGACCGAGAAACTGTGAAACCGTATTAGCAGCATTATGATTGCATGACTAATACACGTGTTAAAAAATTATAGCCTTTAATAGAAATACTGAAGCATTGGCGCTCTTCATATTCAAATTTACCGATTTAACTTTCGAACCTAAATATAATTGACATAGCAGCATCTAAAATGCAATTTACTGTTCAGGCTGTAGTAGTGGTAACAGTAGTTAGTCCAAAAGCTCAAAGGTGAAGAAGGAGTTAGTCGATTGACCCCGTCTGCGACCTTAGCCTTCACATGTACCTAGTTTAAAGTCATTACCCCAAACCAGTTTAGGTATCGTGCGAACAGACGTATGGACAGACAGACATACACAGATTCTAATACAAGTAACATTCGTAACCTAATGATAGCGAAATCTGGACGCCTAACAACTTAACCTTCATCGTTCTTTACTTTGTAAATTGTAATGGATATAATACCTAGATTTCCACGAAAAGAGCAGCAAGTAAATGAACCCAGCAACGTTAGAGGTTGTATTATATTTCCTTTTTGTATAAAAGACTAGGTTACCCTAACCAGAATAACAGTCTCATTACGATTGTACTCTACACACACCAAAAACAAAAACCTGTCTGTGGAAAATAATTTCGAAAAATGAAATTCATCATTGGGTTCGGACTACTTTTTCTTGCTGTTTTTATCGTATCAACCACACAACAGCAAGGGGGTAAATTTGATTTAACTTTGTTGTCATTTAACATTTTATTAAATTGTTTAGCAGCAATAAAACAAAAAATATTTTTGGAAACAGAATGCTGGCCAAAGTTCAATGATCACTCCCAACAATATTGTAGGGACAGTTCAGCTTGTCACAAAATCTGCACAGGAGATGGAAATGATGGAGGGTATTGTGGGAACTGTAAAAGTGGATTTTGGAGTTGCTGTTTTTGCACAGGTTGTTGAAAAATTAAGCACAAAAGCAGTTGCTCAAAAATACTTTAGACAGCTGTAGGTTTTGAAAATGACATCATATTGCCATGAAAATATTGTTAACATTGAGCAATTATTTTTATGATATGATGTAAGAGACATGTACAAATATAATTCACAAATGTAAAAATTGTAATTTCCTACTGTACGTTCGCATTTTAATTGAATAAAATTGATTATTTAAACGTATTTTGCGTACGAAAGATCGCAAAACATTTTTTCCAGTAAGTGTTACGTATTCAATCAATTCACAATTTCAGAATTCCAGAATGTCAGAAGTAAATTAAGTACACTTTTTATTACAGCATTTCGTGCCATTAAATATAATATGACTTATTATGTTTGCATAGTCTAATTTACTTAGTTACATTTTATTTTTATTTTTTGTGCCTTTGTGGAGGTCAAATCAGTACTCAAATACCATTGTTTCAAAATAAATAGTAACTAAGGAAATCTCCTTTCGATAACATGAATCAATAAGAATAATATACGACATAGTGATATAAATCAATCATACCTATGCTACTCCTTATTTATTTATGATAATGAGTAAGGCAGTAGCGATTTTCTTATCAGTAAGCGTGGGCTAAGATAAAGCTCGCATGTAACACTTCTCAAATGTCACAGCCAGATTCTGATGAAATTTTGCACACTGATTGACAGAGGTATAAAAACATCACACACAAAAAATTAGCTGCTATTATTCACAGGTTAATTTTTAAAAAAT
>JABASD010006512.1:0-10099 GCA_019776165.1 Pogonognathellus flavescens | reverse complement strand
ATTTCGTTGAAATAACGATAATAAATTAATTAATCTGTCTATTAACAGACAATGAACAATTTCCGACAGATGCTTAATTTGATTTGACAGATGCTCTATCATGAGCCTTTGTTCAATTGGATCAATATTTGTTCAATTAGATCAATAATTGTTCAATTAGATCAATAATTGTTCAATTAGATCACTAATTGTTCAATTGGATCAATATTTGTTCAATTGAATCAATATTTGTTGGGGTTATTGTGGTGACCACCCTAAAAAGTTTGCTAGTTACGCCATTGGGGTTATTGTGGTGACAAACCTAAAAAAATTGCTAGTTACGCCATTGGGGGTATTGTCGTGACCACCCTAATTAGTTTGCTAGTTACGCCATTGTGGGTATTGTGGTGACGACCCTAAAAAGCTTGCTAGTTACGCCATTGGGGGTATTGTGGTGACGACCCTAAAAAGCTTGCTAGTTACGCCATCGGGGGTATTGTAAAGTTAGGTATATAGATGCCATCGACTAGGTGGTAGAGGATCCTAGTTTCACTACCAGGTTGTAAAGTTTGACTGTAGATGGTCGAAGACGTACTACATACTAGGTACATTTTTGCGCACAGATAGTTACATAGATAGACAGACACAGACAAAAACATAAAGTAGATTCGCTACTTATAAAAGACATACAACCTTGTGAGTTTTATAGTTTCAGCGCAACGATGAAAACTGCTTTACAGAGAACTAGGTTGCACATATCCAACATGGCCCTTTGTTGAGCTATGTTTCCAAGCTCACACAATAGTGTACATTATAGAATTCTAAAGATCATGCGCGTCGGCATTGATATGATATTATGAAACAACACCTTCTATTCTGAGGGTGTTGTTGTCCGCCTTCGCAATAACCGGAAACTAATGTCGGGTTTACTACCTGAAACACAGAAATAAATCCAAAATACACATTTTTTAGAGCAATATTTTCTGCATTTAATGCAATATTATTTATTGACGTCGAAAAATATTGTAATATATTGGGTATAAGGGTGTTATACGGAGCTGGGTAATTCGAGTGAATCTCTGATTTGCTAAGGGGAGTGAGATACGTCCGATCGCTTAGGTGCGAATACTGCTGCTTACTTAATACGAGTGACTATGATTCCGGAATCGCCAGGCAGTCGAACAGCTGTCCGAGTATTTGATGATGTGAAACAAAGGATATGACTTTAGAGTGAGTAATAGATGGGTTTTTAAGAGACAGAGTTTAGTTGAGGTCCAATTAATAGTCGAAACGAGAGTGTCTTTATTTTCATTTCCATTCCTTTTATATATGATGAGATTGTTAAAATAACAGAGATGCTTACTTTACATTTTTATAATTACCATTATTCGCTTTGAGAATGAATGGAGATGTGTGGGAGATGTTGTGATTGCAAACATCTCTCTTACATTCCTTTAATTTTCTAGATTATTACAATCTTATTCAACTGTGTATGTAGGTACCGTATGTATGCTTAAATAATGCTGAAAATGCATAATGCAGTAGCAATGCACTTTCAATGTCAAGTGTGTGTTTTACTAGTAATTAATATTTGGACGAGATGTCGCCCTTATGTGTATTTAATATCTATGTTACAATATGTGTGCGTGTTATGAGAACTTAGGTAAAAAGCTTTGGAATCTCGCATTGCTTTTTGACATTCATATTGCTTGTGCGGCTCAAAAAATACCTACACAAAAACGAGGGTAATCACTATTTCTATTATTTATTTCTTAATTGACAATTGAATTTGAATTTTCCGACTTCTCATTTCGGGAGAATGGTTCTGCAATCACTATGATGGAAGCTACATTAATTTTTGATGTATCGAATTAATACAAAATCGCTCAATATTTCTGATGTGTATTAGTACAAATTGATGAAAGTCAAGTTTCAAACTTGTGTTGTTTGTTTGTTTACAAAATTATTAACAAATCTATAAAAAAGAACGCTAGAAGGTAACATTTACACGTTCGAAAAATTTTACACCAATTCTAGTATATGTAAACAACTTCGTGAATTATCGCCCTCTGACACCAGTGACAGGAGACAAAAAAAACGACATTCTTACTTACTCCATCACACTTTCTCATTGGTTCATCCTTAACACGAATTCCAGAAGAAGACTTAATACATCTGAAATTAAATCGATTAATTACCAGCAGAACGCAGGAGCTATAGACCCGTTGGAAAACTGAATACATTTCCAGCCTAATCAAAGATATAAATGGTAAAATAAACAAAGGAATCTACAGATTTGTGACCTTAGTTCTTTTCATGGAAGATAATGAACAACCACTCTGGTGAAAAGCTGGACGGGTTACGCAAATACACCACAGACAGGACGCCAGAACAGAGACAGAGCAGTATTTTGAATGGACTAGACATTCGAAGGAACAAACTAATAAAGTGCGTTCTCTAGTCATCTGCATTATAATAAAAGTAAAAATTAAAGTGTCGGTCCACGAAGGGTAGTTTTGGGTTGCTATTTGTGTCGTCTACTTTGACACATTTGGTTTTGGAAAGGAAAAACATTAAACAAAACTCCTTTAGGCACCACAACCAGCAAATGTACCAACTATTTGAAATGGTTTATTGTTTGTTATGTTTGTCCAATTACAACAGTAGATAATGATTTTTCGTCAAAAGTGACGTCTTATAAAAAACGACGTATAAATTAGACGTCGTCTAATTTATATGGCAGAATTACTACGGTGGGTGTGATGCGTACGAGCTCCTACCCAAACAACTCGTATGGGAATTACATTAGGATATTTGGAGTAGAATGTGCTGGCTAATGAATGCAAAAAATTTGCTTACTAATTGCTAATATGTTGTCAGGTATTCATCTCAGTTCTCATCCCTAATTAGGAATAAAATCAATTAGATGATCAAACTTTAATTGACAATCACTTACGTTCGTTACTATCTCTTAACACTACCACAAAATGAGGCTTTCGGGCAAAAAATGCTCAGAAAATGTATTTTGTGTTGAGTGCTTGTACACAAAAGGGTGCACATTTTACACAACATGGACTGGAAAGTATTGCTTGGATGGTCAATCAACTGTTCATCATGAAAAATCATCGTCAAAATGTAAATTGTAAATAATAAATAGTAAAGTGTAAATTATTATCACGCAATGATATTATACATGTATCTATTAATCGAATACACGCTCACACACATCTGTTCATTATTCATTCCAGGTGACAAAATCTTGCTTGAATTCAAAGCTCCAAATTAGATGCCGCAGGAGCGGACTCTTGTGCCCACAATACCGAGCCTGACAACGAGGGCAGCGTTTTACCTACACGCAGTGGTTTGTATGAAATTTTCCTGCAAAATTATGATGGAAATAAAATCAATGTAAGATTTTCTTTTGAATGTTAGTTTAATGTTCAAAAAGCAACCAGGTTTCGTAATACTTTATCAGGCTAATAGAACATGAACAGAAAATAAATGTTAAGTATAATATAAAAACATTACTCGTGAGATTATAAGATGTCTCAATAAATATCCCTCGCGTAACCGGTAACCGTGGATAAAGTAGGTTTATACACTAATCTAATAACTAGTGAATGTAAGAAATTATTACGAAAAGTACCAAAATGACAGTCAATGTAACAGGAACAAAGTTAATAAAACCAATAGACCTGAGCTTAGATTACAATTATGAGAAATATAACTTCGATTATTTCTTTCAATACAAAGGGATACAAATGGGGAGTGCTGCATCGTGTAGTGTTGCCAACAGAATGATTTAGGAATAACTACGTAATTTATTAGAAGGTGTCCCTCACTTAATCGACCAACTTGCTGTTGGTCGATTAAGTGAGGGACAATTTCATTATATCTTTCACTAAGACTTTTAATAAAGAAAAGCATAAGGAGCTTTTTTGGATTGGAATAACAGAACAGAATAAAACCTATTTGCACGTGCATATTAAAGAATAATTTCTAACGCTTTTTATATGAATTGACTTAAATAGAATTGGGATACAAATGAAGAACCGAGACATAAGGCGTAAGACTTTATCAGATGCCCGTTTGACATCTGAATCAGCACACTTCATACTTAATGGACTACAAGTAGGGATTGACTAAAACATGAGAATGGAGAACCATGAATACCCTTCAATCAACTACCACCCCTCAATTAAGATATATTTAACAAAAATACTCCCCACTTGTTTATGCATATATCATACTAATTGTATTTCATTGTGTTTCATTGATTCACTATTTAACAAAGTAACAACACATTGTATGACATAAATAAGATTGTATAAGATGTATGGACTTGGTTGTTTTTAAGCTAAGGTCAACAAATTTATGTTACTATTTCCTTATTAACGCTATACGAATGCGATCCTTGTAAGTGCAACTGCGTTTCAATGATATCTATAAATACTATTGGTCAAAACTATCTAATTAATTATCAATATCTGTAAAATTGAAAAGTTTTGTAAATTACCTATGTATTTTCAGTTTGATTACCAATTGCTTTACTATGATATTCAAAGCTTGGTTGGAACGTGTAACGGTAATTTCACATTTACATACCTACAACATGTATTTCACCGGTATGATCAAGTAGGACGCAATAGGTCTAGTTATCATAAACAATGATTCTCTTACATCTTTATATACCTAATTAATCTTCACAATATAAGGAAGAGAAGAGAAGAAGAAGAGAGCAGAGAAGAGGATAGACTAATATACGGTCGGAAGACGTTATGGTCTATCGGCAGAACTGAGGATCCTATATGATTATTGTAATTATGAGTAATTATTGTGCGTCACTATACTTATCAAGTCCAATATAATTCTATTGTTAAAACACTGTATTCTATTCTGACTAAAATTGATACAAATAAACGATAGGAGGTTAGGCAAACGTGGGCCACTTACTACTATTATTGACAATTGAACATAACATCATTCTTGTTACGCTTAATACCAAGAATCAAATATGATCATATCCTAGCATGAATTTATGTTTTGTAAATAGCACTAGTTGTATTGAATAAACAGGATTGCGTGGAGGAAAGAATAACTTTTAATTATTAAGAAACGGGTGTCTTGTACTGTATGAGATTGAGACAGCAATTTGGTGTATTGAACACGCAGAGTCTCTTTTCGCCAGAGTTCTATTTGGGTAGGAGTTTGGGCTTAGAATGAAACATTGGATACTTTAAGGCTCTGATTTAAGTACTCCCCGTAAGAGGTACAGCAGTCTTCGAGGCACACAATAAAATGGGATAGTTGTTGTTTGACAGTCAAAATCAATTTAACTTAATCTCGAATGAAGTGAGCATTGACTTCTTGCGCAAAAATAAACTTGCCTAGCAATACTAAGCGAAATTGACATTGATGGTCAAACAACAACTTGGGTGAAATTGTTTGTAGTGGTTTTATTATTACGCACAATAATAATAGTATATAAAAGGGAGAAATTGTTTTTTCTTTACGTTGGTAATAATAAATTAATACATACACAAAGATAATAATAGCATTTGAGCTTCTTGTTTTTGTTTTTTGTGTTTTGTTGGCGGCGGGCGCGTCTTTTTTTGCAATAAATGGCAAGCTTTGACTATTATTATAGAGTATACCTATTCATTTTACTCATATATAATCATATATCAGTATATCAGCATGGTGACCAAACGCCACCATTCTTAATAATCTAGACGATATTAGACCCCTTGGAGGAAATGACACTCAAAACAATTCATGGGTAGCAACGCCAAAAAATTAACTCCTGAGGTCGTCACAAAACACTCGTGGAGGATATTACGTAAATATTGTGTTTCTCCACACCAAATCGAATGTTAAAACATACCTGCTGGGGAGACATTAGCAAATTTATAAGACATCAAACTCAGGATTGTTTTGGAAACTTCTGGGGCTGTATTTTCATACAACTGAGCCAGACGGCTCAAGTCTCAAGTTACAGTCCATTCGAAGGGTATGCAGGCCCTGAATCCACAGAGCCAGGCAGCTTGGCGTTGGCTTAGCTTGGTTATTAATAGATGTAATGATGGTCTAGCTTCATTTAGTAACTGCATAAATAAAAGGAATTATACATGTACAAATACAACTGCAATAATCCCCATTCTTGCATTTGTGTTTTGGAATATTTCCGTATATATAATTTCTTTTGTTTATGTTTTTACTAAATAAAACCGAAAACATAAACAAAACAAAACAATTTATTCTTACCTTTACATAATTTGTACTCTTCCTCTTTCCATTTTCCCCAAAAATCAAGAAGAATTTAAATTCTTAAAAGGATGTTACCGCGTAAAGGAAAGGGGTAATTGTTGCTGTTTTTGTCTTTGCCGTCCTTTTGGCATGGGCGTGGATGGGAAATCAATCCCTTCCTTTTTGACTGAAGGACCAACAGCCAAAATCAAGAACAGGAAGCATGGAAAGTAATTAACTTACCATTTAATTATTTGATACAATTAGAGCCACGGCTCTACTGTCAGACCTCAGGTACAGCTATTTCCGAAGTCAACGACATCAGGGACCTAAAACAAATCAATTTAATTTTTTTCTTAAAATCTTTTATTTTATTCATAAAAATACACCTTACAATCAAGTTCCGGTGGAACCTCCGGTCCTCCTTCTCCTCTACACCGACGAGAGAGCTCTTCCGCGATTTTCCTACGGTGGAGAAAAAGACAATAGCCTAACAGGACCACCAATAAGACGACCAGGACAATGAGTATGAACACGGCCCCTGCAGAAAGGTAAATATTATCATTATTATTCTCAAATTCAGAATACTTCCTGAATATAACATCGTTTTACAAACGGAGGTGTGGTGTTTGTACTTAGCTCCTGTATACAGTAGAGTTGAAGTGCGTAGATAATTATCTCAGATTGTAAGGCGATGGTTTCTGAAAAAAGTTACCAAAACCCGTCCCGGTGAAAAAGCTGGAGGGTTTGTCAGTTCTGGCTGGCCGTGGTCGCTTCTGTGCTCTAAAAACAACCTGCAAGTGAAAAATATTCAGTCATCAGTTTACTAAATAGTTTCTATAAAGCCTTGATAAAAATTCCAGTTTCATTGCTAAAAATAGACTTTTTCTGAATTGGAAATTAATAGTTTATTTGTCAATAAAAACCACTAACATTTGCTAACTTCGCCGAATTATTTCTAAATAAAAACTGCCTACTATTTTGGTTGGACTCCACCACCTGCCATATGCTTTAACAAAGTTAAATAGATGAAAGAACATACTTATTTTCATTTGTACGTAGTTCAGTTTTCTATCTCGGAACTTGCAAATCGGCAGAGGCATAAGTTGTTATAGAAACACGACACCCTTGCAGTGTCTGCTGATGAGTTGACATACTTATGTTCGAATTTACCTTGATTTACCGCGCTTTATTTCCAAAAATTCCTCTTCGGTGGTTGTTAAAGGGACTGGAGCATCCTGGTTTTTCTTGATTTTTTTCATGGTGATTCCTGATATTAAAATATTCCTTCTCACCCAATTCTTCTCAACCTGTTCATACCTCCCATCTCAACTCCGATTCTTTCCAAACTTTTCACAACTCCCTATTAATTCTCATTTCACCTCATACACCAAATCCATCCCCAACACCATGATCCTCTTCCATTCTTATTCATGATAAACAATATTATTCTATTCAATATTATTTAATTATAGTTTTATTTTAAGTTTAATTCTAAAATTCTTAAAATCTAATCAATCTATTTTCATTATACATCTACGTTTTCTTTCATCTTTTTGTCTACCATTTTTACTTATTATATGTTATCCGGAAATAAACAGCCCATAGATGTGGTCGATGACTTGACTAAATCCGACGAGTGGCACAAAGCTAAGAATAGGTGTTAACTGAGAAAGTAAAACCCTTTTTGCTGATATTAATGCAAAAATGTCTGATGACGCTATAATTTATGTTGACCATTTTGATCACTCAAGAATCTTATTTGATCCAATATTCTAAAAAATAGCTTTACGCTAACTGTCACACTCTGTTCTTTAAAAAAACTCCTTTCTGTTTAAGTAGCCTTTATTTTCAGTGTAGTCATGGCTCGTGTCGGGATAATATAATTGTGAAGTTAATACAGACGATTTTTCAGCTTGAGGTGTACCAAGCTGTGGTTTGAATGCATCATCTTTCACCAAACCCAATAAAACAACCAATTTTGCCAAATCGGTTGCACTCATGTCTACCATTGCTCCATGTAATAAAAAAAACCCTCCATGTCTATTGGTAAGTTGAGGAACATTGGACGATCTCTGTTAGGTTAAAAACTTCTTATCATGTCTTCGAAAGATCGGAAACGCAATGCATTTCCACCGTATCCGTACTGCTTGTAGTGGAGCCTGCAGAAGTTAATGGCTGTTCTACAGTTGAACTGGTTGCAAGTGGATCCACAGTTGAAGGCGATGTGAAAACATGAAAGGATGTTACACCTCCATCATGTCCACAAAATTTTTCTGGTTGCACTCTGGTCGGTTGGACAGTTCTCGGATCAACAGTTGAACTTGTTGAAGTTGCTGGTTCCTAGTAATTAGAGTGTCCTATATGGTGATGTCTTCCATGTCCGGCACTATTATAGGGCCCCATTCCAGCTCTGGGATTAATGGGAGCTAGGTGTGGTACAAGTGTGCAAACTGTTGGCAGAGCGACCTGGATGACCGATGCTGTCATAGCAGTTGAGGGTGATGGAGTCACATCCATAGAGGTTGGTGGGTGTACACTTATAGCCGTTTTTACAGGAGGATCCATAGACAACAATGTTGCATCTTCAGACTCACATAGACGCCGCCTTAGAATTGGTGATGTACCACCGAATAATCTTCGAGAATCTTGTTCACGAAAGCAACGTCTTTATATATTTAGTTTTTATGGATGGTCATTACTTTCTATGACGTAGAATGATTAAAAATATATTTTATGGAATGTGATTGCTTTCTATGACGCAATACGTTTAAAAATAGATTTTATGGAAAGTCATATAGTTTAATTATAGATTTTATTCGTATTTAACATGTCGACAATAACAATCATGTGTTTTGTACAAAAACATTTATTGTTAATGTGAGCCCAGTTAGTCCAATGTGAAAATTCACAATAACAATTGGTTGGTTTATGATAATGTGACTTCTTTTTGTCTTTTGCAATCATATCTCCAACTCGCGGGTTTTCCAAAAGGATTTGATGAAGTAGATCAGAGTCGCAAGGGCGTAACTAGGGGGGGGGGCTTATGGGGTGCCCGTGACCCCCCCCCTCACAAATTGTTCAAAAAATAGGTTTATGATGCCCGGGTAGGAAAAAATAAACAGATGTGTATAATATGTAGTTTCTTATATAAAAACAATTCTCGTATTTGAAATTTGCCATAACTTCTCAAATTCAATTTTTTTGTTCGTTGTGTTCCGTTCACTGTCCATCGTGTACCATCCTTGACTCTTTTTTTCTCTATACCCCTTGTTACATTACATAATTCTCGAATACAGACATTAGGATTTATAGCAATTCTTTACCGCATCCTGTACTGTTATTGCATGACAGTTATAATTATATAGCTTAACCTACATAATATATTTTTCAAAGGAAGTTTTGTGCTTGCTATGACTATCCATTAAACAATGTTTGATTGGATTAACTTTTCCTTTTGTACCAGGATTTTTCAACATGGTTACATTCAATCACTTAACTTCTATTTCTTCATTTGGCGGAATATTTTGGCGGTTAAGCTGAGTACTCTGGTGTATTGGAAAAATTAAACCCGCTAACTCGTAAATTTAACTCTACAAATATACCCTGCCCACAGTGTCACACTGCATGAAACTAAAGCCTGTACACCATTAAGGTAACCCTAGGAATGCCTTCTTTAAGAGCAAAAAATTACACACAACTGATAGACTTAACCACATAATAATACGGTATATATTATCCTCTAAACGCAGTACACAGGTAAGAACTAAACAAGGTATGCTGAAATGTCAAATCATAATATTTTAGTAGTGGTCTTAGTACTATGTTTAATATATTTACCCGAGAGAGTAGGCTCGGGAGGGGGGGGGGGGGG
>JABASD010006511.1:0-10101 GCA_019776165.1 Pogonognathellus flavescens | reverse complement strand
GATTTATGTTAATTCGTTCTAAAGTTATCGCGCGTATAGATAGACAGATAGATAGACAAGAGAATCTTATAATATATCGTTCCGATACATAATAAGTATTTTAAAATAAGAAATGATGCTGTGGCAAGTACGGAGTAGCTCGTATTTTTGATGTGGAGCAGCAACTGCATTGGACAGTTCAGTTTTATCGTTTTATACAGGTAAAGAGATGAAGCATGTTTAAGTGGAAGCCACAGGTACACGTTGGGATTATAGGAGCAGCAGAAGTTTTAGTTATTGTTAACGAAATTGGGTTTATCTTCTAAACAATTACAAACTCATCATCTCATCTTCTTCTGTTCTTCTTCTGGCACAGGAGCACATCATCATCGTCGTCGTTCTTATGCGCCATGCTCTAAATGCAACCTACCAAATTACCAACCGTAAACGATTCTGCTGCAAAAGATCAAAAGACTCTGCGGAAAAAGACAACGCTCACACTCAAAACATGAGACAAAGTATCATGCACCCACCTTCCACTCAACTCAACCCAGACAAAAAATAATCATTATATCAATCGTCACAGATTATGAAAATATTCTTTCGTTAACTAGAACTGTTCTGAAATATTTTTCAAACGTTCTTATGAAGAATTTAAGGCCGTTATCTATGCCATTCCCTTCATGCCGTAAATCTTCAATAAGAATTACCTAATTAATTTGATGTAGGTTCAATTTTATTTTATGGTGCTGATAATGGTTGGGAATAATTTTCTTAATTTGTTATTACAAAGTGGCTCGTTAAACCCCGTTTATGACGGTAAGAGGAAAAGGTTTGCCTTCAAAGGTAAGTCGCTTCGTGTTTACCTCACACTACTTGTGTTTTGCTTGGTCGACTAGGTTAGTCTGCTAATTTTTGCAAATATATGATAGTAATTACCTGTATTGTGAATTTGAGAGGAGTTCTATTACATATTCTTACACTTATTACTTATTAGTTCATAACTGAGCTAACAAAAGCTACAAACATCATCGAAGCGTGTATAATGTAATCCTATCTCGTACTTAGCTCTAAGAACATCTTACGAATTCATGTAAGTATGTGGATTACTATAGTAGACGTATGCGTTTTGTAAATAATATTCTTAAGTAGAATATTGGGTCAATTCGAATTTGAATGAAAGAAGAATCTTCTTCTCGTTCATCTTCTTGTACGAGGATGACGACTGAATGCATCGTCTGCCTGCTGTTCGTACACAAAACCCACGGAGTCTATTCTTGTTACTTTTTACACACAAGTGAAACACAACACAGAGAGGAGATAAATGCTACAAACACCGCAACGCAATGCAGTAATAGTAATAAGCGTTCTATAAGGATGATATATGTGTTGAGCTGTTATCTGCAAGTAACTTTGCAGCACTAGTAAATCTAACAATAAAAGTTAAGGTTAGAGAATTGGCGTGAAGTGATGATGAAGAAGCTCCTGTAGCTAAACGTAACGTCATTTCACTCTACACGGTCACAGAACAACGCAAATACGTTTGCAGACACACTAGACGAGTAGCAGAGAGAATAAAGCAAAAAATTATAAACTTTTCTTTTCCTAACCTACTTACCAAACAACACAACATTCGAACACAACACACACAGATGCTCAGAGAGATGCTTATTTTACAGAGAGACTACTCAGAATGGTTATAGGTAGTGGTGCAGGAGTAGTAATGGCAGGTACAGAGGCTACAACGACCATAAGCACAGTTAGTTGTAGTTGTGGTCGTGTAGCTCGTAAAGACCGTGTGTGTGGATGTGCAGAATAGTTTGACTGCTGTGTGTAGTACGTGTGTTCTGCTAACTTGCGTCTAAACTGATTCTCAGTTGAATTGAATTGAATGGAAATAATATGGGCACAACACGACATCAGGATCATTTCTTAACTCAACCAAAAGCAAAAGAGACGAACAACAAACGCCATAACAGACCAGTCCACGAGTGTGACTCAACTCCTGCAAAAACACATCCTCATTTCACAGACGTCCTCTGCTTTAAGGCTCCAACCAAACCACCACAAACGAAAATCATCCTTCTTCTTCCTCCTCAAGCTATAATACTACACAAACCATTCTTCTGACGACGTATGCTTATAGTGACAAACAACATGCACGTATCAAATGCACAAGACATAAAATATTGAGGCAAAACGTAATGTCATGCTAGAAAACATCCTAACTGCAATTTGCACCTTGCAAACCTAATTAATCAACTTTGTTAAGAGTCGCAATGTGTAAACTCTCAAGTCAAAATGATGGCTGTGCAAACTGAATAGGTGTTAGGTATCTTCTCATCTGCGGTTTACTTAGCTTTATGCGAATCGAATTCTTAAATCACTTTATTCAATAATAATCATAATTTGTGAGTTTTTCCTTTGCAATTAGAACACAATTCGTTACGGTAATATTATTGCGATTAATTAGGTGTGATAAATATTACCGACAGTGGAATAGTGGGTAAACCATTTTACGACTAATCAAAAATAAAATCATCATAACATAAATTAAAACTTGTATTCATTCTTCAGATACAATTTTCAACCTGATCCTTATTAATAACCAGTAAATCGTGAGATACTTGTAGGAAAAAAGTTTAGCACTATTTTGAACTCCAATTGTAGCACAAAGACTGAACAAATAATACATCAGCAGAATAAGTGGACACGGAATTGCCTCTTCAGATATAATAAAAAGAACTTTATTAGCAACAATTTATGAGAACTGTTGTATTGACATTGAAAATCGCAAATACACACAATACGCTTTGTACATGTGCGTATTTCATTTGTTCTATTATCTATATGTGTGTTTACACAGTTTACAGTCAGTACTAAATATCTGAAGGAATTGAATGAACAAACCCACTTGATTTTCTGCCAAACTAAACTGTATAGCTGCTACAGATATTATATGAAATTATAATTGTACACGTATAAAGTAACCCTGTTGAACCTGTACTAAAAGCCAGAATATTCTTTGCTTAAGTTGGCATGTAAAGGGAGTACTGAGAATTTGTGCGGTCAAAGTGAATTAGTATATTAAGTCTGTTTGTGTGTTTAATTTGGATACAACTAATATAGCCTGTATGTTTCCTAAGGTGAGTTTGAGTGTGGTACTAAGTACTTGGTTGTCACTTGAGGAATTGTGATTGATTGACACGACACCTGCCTCCTCGCACCTCGGCTCAGCTTAATTGTTAATCTTTGTCTCGTAAATATATTTATCTTCCTATTTCCCTCACATTAAACGCATCCGACTGTGAGCACTGAAAGAGTCTGAGCAAAAAAAGAGGCAATTGAGATTCCAAGTTCGTTTCATCACTCAGCTAATTTCGATTTCTCTCGCATCTGCTTTTTAACATTAATAGCTCTTGGCTTACTTACGCTAAAAAACACAACCTCCGCTTATTATCTTCCTCTAATAAGTCATTGCACCACTCCGTCTTAGCAGGAGGAAATATTCATATCATTTTCATGTACAACACAACCACTCACTTACACCGACACGATCAGTCAGTCAAATATTCATCTAAAGGTCCATTACTAAATACCAAAGATCACTCTATGCAAAAACTCCACGGAAATTGATATTCTGAGCTGTGGCTACTACCACTGCACACGGAATACACCGATATTTTATACGAGGCTCAATTAAACGCGACTTATACTCATTATCACATTATCAGCGGCCATCAATCAATCGCAAATACGAATAAGATTAGCAATGAATCCACAGGTTCATCAATTCCTTGCACATAACTCTTAAATAGGTACACGAGTATTAATTCAAATTCTTCAGAGTATAATAATAGGAGTGAGTATATCCAAATGTGCCTACACATTACACGTCTAAGTGAGGATTGAGGAGTTTGACCAACATATTAGATTTGCACTGTTGTTGTGGCATGCATAAGCTGTGGAAATATCTGATATGAAGTTGATTTCGCAGATTGTGAAATTTTCTAAACTTTAACGATTACATTTTCAACATTAAAGTAGTAACATTGCATTCACTCTTGCAATGTTGTTAAACCATACCTTTACTTATTAAGCGATCATAAGAATATTATTTTAATCTATCTAATGGGCATTATTTTTTACACCTTATAAGGTTTAAGAATGCGTGAGAAATAGGTAAATTTTAAATTACCGTTCGAGTAAGAAATCCAATAATTAGAAATCCGAAAATAAGCAAACCACTGTTCACTTGAGGAATAGAGCACGAATCATTAGATCCTCCAGGACAAACACACAATTCAATATAATTTCTCAACACACAAAGTGACCCACAGAAATTATTTGACTTCACTCCACCAACAAGAATAGAAGTAAACAGTAAAACGAAACAACCACAAAACTAGATCATCCAAATTATAGGCGAGAGAGAATTCAGTGTGTTATATGATACACGAACAAGATCCGATCTTCAATGATGCACTTTAATTTTACTAATCCAATTGTAAACTGCTAGAACTGCATGAAAGTGACGATATTATTGATTTGAATCCACTTGGAAAGAAAGAAAGGATTTGGGTGCACACAGAAACTTTAGGCCACAAAGAAGATTATGTAAATGAAGAAGCAATTTGTTTTGAGGATGTTGGTTAGTGACAAAGGTGGTTTGTGAGGTTTGAGTGGATGTCGTCAGCGTATTTAGTAAATCGTAAAGGCAAAAGATGAGAAGAAAGTTGAGTACAGCGAGTGTCCGGAGCGAAAAATGAGACGTCTTTGTCAGGCCAAGTACCTGATGAAACTAACTAACATAAGAATAACATAACTCTACCACCTGACTACCCTTCCCTGCAAACCAAGCCACTCTTTCTCAAACATCAAATATCTCTCCTGTGTTAAGCTCAGCCAATACATAACACAGCCAGTCATTCTCCACACTTGCACACACACAGATACGTCTCTTTATACAACAAGAGCTGTAGGTGCCTGTTCTTAAGGTACTCTGCCTTGTTTCCTTCTTTTCTGCCTTATTACCACACTCACAACATACTCACCCACACTTAAACGATATCTCTCGTCTCAACTCTCCTCAAATCAACCAACAACTCATACCTCCGCTTCTCACAATAACATTCTATACAAACACATACACATTACACATACAAAGCATTACGTGTTGTAGTGTACGTAGTGCCAGTGCCACAGTGCACAAGCCTCGCCTCGAAAACATTCTTCTTATCTCAAACTCTTATTTATTACCGTTGTGTGCTGCAGTTAACAGAATTTAACTGGCATTTACTTTAAATAACAATAAGGACACCTATAAACAATGTCTGTGCCCTAGCTCTTTGCTTTACTCGTACAGTATAGCATGGTGGTGTTAGTAGGCACTTGCTGCTGTTGCATTATGCATAGTGTACACACAGTTCGTACTTTTGTAATGTTAATGTTTAAGTAACGTTAGCAGAGAGGCAGAGTAACAACAATCCATTTATCTTTTCTGACGTGCAAGCCACCTCGCTAAACTTTCCACAACTAACTAAACAACTTTAGTTAACTTCGTTGTTGCTTTGCTGCCACAGTAGTCCATTCAGCAACAATCATCAACAATGACGTTAACCAAAGTGACCTACTCTGCCTAATAAATGCACTTGCACTCACGTAACAAGACACAAGTTCCTTGCATTCTTACTTACTGCTTAGGAATTGACAATTTGACTGCTATACTTTTAATATGGTAATAATATGGTAATAGTATAGTATAATGCTTTCAAATGAACAGTTTCGTAGGAATGACCTAATATACATAAGCCATAAATAGGATGTAAGAAGACAGTTTTTTTATTGCCCACCTCCAAAGGAGAATGTCAGGGCTTAAGATTAGAGTAAGCTTTTTATGTGGAAATACAAAAAGTTGATTGAGGATTGACATGAAGCGGATTTTCCCAAGTTTTGATTTTAGAAAGCAACGATGAAGCATGACATGATTGAAAAGCAGGAACTGAATATTGTAACGTAAATATAACGCTTTGTCCTTCAAAAAATACGTCGAGTCGGATCTGGTCATGTCATACCTCTAGTCAGACGACATACCACACACACACCGTTAATCATTTACAATTACTCATTCACTAGTGCAATTACATCAAGCAAAGATCCAATTCATTGCTGCAGTATCGAATTTATATTTCACTTGCAGTTTGCATGAAAAAAGGTAATGATAATGACAGATAGCCTAGCATGACCTTGGCATACTAGGAATTGCAGTTGAAATATAATAAACGTATTAAGTAAATGTGTACTTCAATATTTGTAATCAAATTTTTCGAGGATTATTCATTATAATGGATACGTAGATTTTGTATTTGATTGTAAATTAAGTAACGTTTCGGTAATTGCATTCATACGAACTTCTTTTTCGATTCAACTAATCCTTAAAAATGTTTCCCTTATAAGTTTCACAAGCATTTCTAATTTCCAATTGCCAAGTATATACAGATTGTTATATTATATCTTTAGTATAATACCTTTAACAGCAAGAGCACATGTATTACTTATTGACAGAATGTAAGCTGCAAAACTAATTAATGAAGGAGTTACACGAATATCTTATTTAGCCTCTCCATGATTCATTCCACCAATTTTAGTAGAAACTGCATACACACGAACACAAACATTTAGGATTTTTTTTAAAGAAGCGTGTAGTATTTGGTATACAAGGTGTGTATTCTGTTTTGGCCTGTGGTAATTTGAAACAAAGCAACTAAATAAGGATTATGTGTATTAGTACTGCATATTGCTTTGAGACTATAGAAAGATGAAAAGAAATCTGTGGGATGGAGGAAGAAAATAAATATACAGAGCAACATTTAACATGAATGAGCTAATCCGCCTCTTCAAAACTTCAATCATAAATCAAAGTGGAGCAGTGCTGTGAATGCTCAATGATTTCTTTTCTGAAGTTGAATAAATACATTAGCCACGGAGTGAGTGGAGTGCAGTTTCTTCCTTCGTGCACCGCACTGGAGAAAATTCTAAATGATCTGTCAGTGCATAACACACGGCTCACCTATATACTAATTATAATACATCCCAAGAAATATCACCGTCATCGTCTCCTTTACGTGCAGCCCATACCACACACTCCAACTGTCTAACTGTAAGTAGCCATTGCATCAACCTGCATTTTAACTCACAGTCCAAGATTTAAGACCAGAACATGTGGGATGAGCAAACAAACACTTTATTTAACATCAGTGCGGTGGATGTGCCGCTTAATGATTACATGCGGGTAACTTTAACATAAATACATATAGGTGCTATAGTTCTGAAGACGAATATCCGTTTAAGAATGCTAATGCTACAATAAGTTATAAGAAATAATTATAGGTACTTTTACTTTCCATAAAGTAATAATATTATGTGTGCACCTAAACGTGTTCTTAAGAAAAGACGCCTTTAAGCGCCGTATTTTTTCATACCCGCTTAGTTTCGCTTGTGTAACAAATACAAACTTACTCACTACAATAAGAATGTGTGTACAATTAAATAGACACTGCCCACCTCTTCACTCTCACCGCAACTATTTGTGTATGCAGATCTGTTTACAAAACCAAATGCTTTTCAAAAGAGTTGAGTGTGCATAATGTGCCTATACGTAGTGTATTGAATGTACACAAAGGAGGAAGGAGGAAAACATTTGCATTTTCGTTAATGTTATACCTATATACTATATGCACTTTACTTTCGTAATGGACACCCCACCGCCCCACTACTGTGTACTCTGTGCAATCTTTATCGATTCTTTACACCTTATTGCATAGAAATCGATTTATATCCCCCAAAACTCAGTTTATCTTTAAATCCCCTATACGTGTTAATATAATCATGACTCAATAAGATTTGACTTGAAAGATTCGATTTTACATTTGAAAATGGAATTAATTAACGATACTTTTATTTTAATACCAAGGAAGTTGCAATTTCATTGAAAGACAAATTAAAAAGAACATTTGGTTTTTGAGTAGGGAATTTTGGATTTGGAAAAGCGTAATCAGTAGAATGTACATGCTCGACTTGACTTGAGTGGACTTTGTAGAGTATCATAATGAGAACGAAACTCATTCACTCGTTTAACTACTCACTGTAGTACATACAAATGTAAGTATGTACGTAGTACTGCGCGAACAATCGTTGCCCGAAGGACGTGCAAAGGTATCAGATCAGAAGAATGAATAGATTTCACCACAAAATACGGATGCAACTGTTTTGCTGATTGCTCAATTATTTCAATACGCGTCACGTCCACTTGCATGCAGAACACGACCAATGCGACAACTTGTACAATCAATACAAAGAGAAAAAAGCACTGCGAGCAAGGAATAGCACAGGAAGGGATTGTGATTACTAATTTGGAGGTAGGAGAACTCTTTTTGTCACATCTCAGTAAGAGCAAATCTAAGCAAAGCGTAAGTGAATGGTGCAAATCAAAATGCGATTTGAATTGTAATGAGGAAAAGCATAGCACGTGTGATAAACCTCATTTACAGCAAAAGTCTAATTAAGTGAGAATCAATGAGGAAAATCTTTTATTTCTTCTACTTTTTGTGAACAAAATACAAATTACTTCTGTTTTTTCAAAAGTACTAATTTAATATCATTTCTCTTGAAATAACAAATTATCTAACAAATTAAATATAAACCTAAACAATCCATGTCCAGCTACGTATCACATAATGCGAGAAAAAATCAATAAGGAATTGCATAAGCGGGATAGGATTTCAATATTAATTTTATTTGCTTCCAATTCAACTTTTTAATGTCATAAAAATGAATGTGATTAAATTACAAGTAATTTGCCGTCCCTGATATTTATACATTATCTGTGTAGGAAAATGTTCTCTAATCACCTCTCTAAAGAAAGCAGAAATAAAGTTATTTTGATATTTATTCCACAGAAACTACCACGTAGCCTAATAGTACATCATCACGACATTTACTTGACACTTAGAGTGTATAAATATTGTATAGCTATAGGTATATCATGTAAAACCCTTTAGTGAAGTTGTCGTTGAAAATTAATCTAAGTACGACAAACAAACAGGAATCTTATTCACACAGCTAGAAGTCAGTACAGACTCCACATAATTGTGCAGTCTGTGTCATTACTCCGCCCTAACTCCGTCCCTAAAGGTTAAATGATCTTTGTTTTGTTAATTTAATCTGAAAATATGACAGGACAAGAGTAACATTAATGCACTACACATTGCCCCAAGATAGAAATTAGTTTCAAGCAAGACGAGAGTTTTGTGCAGTGAAAACAAAAGGAATTAAATTGTCAAGATTTCCTGTTTGGAGAAGATGAAGAGGCAAAAGACCGACGACGATGTGACCAAAGCAGACCACACCGCCTACCACTCACCTTCGCCTTTTTTATTCTTCCAACTATACACCAGACACAGAATACCGTTCTAATCAATGTACAGACTCACTAGACATATTTTTGATCATGGAAATGCGTTGTTGACATTAGCGACAGTGACTGTTGAATGTGTTGTGTTTAGTTCTCACACATTCTGCGTGTTGTAGCTGTGCGGTGCGAGTCTTAATATTAAATGAATGATGTGAGTTTCATTGTTCGCCCTGTTTCCTCACCTTTACTCGCCTTCGCCATTAAGGAAATATTAGGCAGCAATAGTAATAACAACAAGTACTTGTTGTTCTCCACATGAACACAGTGAAATTGGCTGTGCATGTCCTAGCTATAACTTTGTATGACTGACCATCCCAGAAAACATTCAAAACAGAAAGAGAAACAATTATGACTGTCACTACAAGCACACAATTCTCTTTAAGCGTAGCAATAAGCGCATAATGTGCGAGTCTCCACTTTTCTAACAATTACAACTGACCTTTCTCTTTTTGGCAAATTCTCACACACTGACCATTGCCCTCAGATCAATCCATTAAAATTAAATTGTCTGTCCCATGCCATCATTTACAAACTGCAATATAGTAGGGGAGGCTAACCTCGGTTGGGAAATTTTTCATTTGACTAATTTTCATTATTAATCTGAAAAACTTGCAAAAGATTTTTTATGCGTAATATATTGCAAATGTACT
>JABASD010006510.1:0-10106 GCA_019776165.1 Pogonognathellus flavescens | reverse complement strand
AAGTTATTGAAAGTTTGTCCCATTTCATCCCCATTACACCGTTCCATCACTTTAATATATGCGTTTTACTATGGTTTATTTCATTGAAATATTATTTGATCTGCTACAAACAGCAATAAACTCTGTCGCACAACCCGAGTGTAAATAAACATCGTAATTTCACATTATTTAAAACAGTAAAAAATGCACTTACAAAATCTGTTGTTACCATCATGTTGACCCGATCTTCGACATGCAGGACCTCAATAGTACATGTACCAAGTTTGAATGAAATTTCTCAAATCGTTCTTATGTATAGACTAATAGCGGTAACCCGATCACGGCCGTGATCGTATTTTCATTGATAAATAAAATATACAGCCTAGAATCATAGCCATCAGAAAAACTAATACATGTTACGTTACGAAAGTCTGAAAACTATCTAAAGGTTATTTGCAAGGAATAATCTTTATAGCAACCTTGGGTTATTTGAACTTGTTCGTGTTATTACACGTTTCAAGTATCCAGGTTCAAGGTATTTATCTTCTAAACGAAGGCAGACATAAAGCTGAAATCGAGATGGGAAGAGTGGTGTTATCCATACCGCGCGTATACAGCAAAAACGATGAAGCATTTCGAACGTTTTCTATGTGACCCCCTGTATAAGTTAAGTTGATAGCTGCGGTGGCAAATATATATAAGCTTTGGTTTTTTATCAACTTCATTCCTTTGGAATCAATCAACTCAAGACAGAACATTCAGTCTGTAAGTGAATAAAGTGAAATGAAGAAAGATGAACTGTATCTCCATTCAGGATTTTTTGTTTCCGTGTTATCAGACTATCAGCTTCATTTTGCTTGTACGTTTATAACTCAGCTTTCTTTTTGCGACATGGTTTTGGCCTACTTTCATTTTGATTGGCAGTTAGTACTTGATCTGGAATCAGACGCTATGTAGACACATTTCCTTTACAAGGACATGTGTCGGGTAGAAAAATCGTTGTATGTCGACTATGATTGTCCTCCTCTCCCTGTTTGCTGCGTATAGTGTGCGCAGGCGTCGACTGTTAAAAATTCGAAAAATGTGTTTGGATGATGAGATGATAGTTGAATAATTGGCAAAAAACGTATCACACTGTAGTCTAGCAGTTTAGTGTATAATCAGTAGGAATGAAATGAGACAATGTGGAAATTCAAGGAATGCAGTGAATGTGCTATTTACTATTATTAAATTATACTTTACATCATCTGAGGAACGCAGGACATATCTACATCATAAACTAATCAAAGGTACATCATTCCCCCAGACCCTTTATCAACAGTAAGCAACGGTTTTTAGCATAAGTAATTGTTTATCTTACGCTACTTTATTACATCCGTTTTGAATGGTTTATTTAAAAATGCAAACTTTTCTCATTTCCTTCAATCGTCCGATAGAAACCAACCAAGTACAGTAGAGCCATCTATAACCGCCATCTTTATTAGATATCTACAGCAGCCATCTTTAACAGATATCCATAGCATCAACCTTCAGCCATCTATTGTTAGAGTGATGGGTATGTAAATAAAAGGCCATTAAGCAGAACTAAGTATATGTGTAGGAAAGACTAAAATTTCGTGTAGTTTGTAAATATTATTTTTAGAAATGCTGAATGTGAAAATGATATAATATTATTATTATGGTGATATTTGTATGGCGATACGAAGTTGATGAGCATGTTTGGGGGTCGGTAAACTCGACACTTGACTTGTAGGGAAAAAAATGTTGTTAAAAGAAGTAGTTCGACTGAACTGATTTTATGAGTAGAAATCACTCACATAGTCACATAATATCTACATGATAATTGCGCATACCCACTTCCTTGACATCATGACATTTAGTTCACCCAAAACTTTTAATTCACAGGACTTATATGGAATTTATTCGTCGGATGACACTTCATAAAACATTTCTTTACATATTTACATCACATTATTGCTGAATACAATACAAGGCAATGAGCTTACAGCAATAGTGTGCGCGCAGCACCATATAGAAAGTGTTTCATACACAGAAGATCGTTAAATCACTGCTGTGTTTTACGTGNAGAAAGTGTTTCATACACAGAAGATCGTTAAATCACTGCTGTGTTTTACGTGGTCTCTATATATATTATAGCAAATGAATGATGAATGCTAAAATGCAGAAGATTATTGAATTGATATAGGATGTT
This sequence comes from Pogonognathellus flavescens, assembly GCA_019776165.1. Taxonomy (NCBI): domain Eukaryota; kingdom Metazoa; phylum Arthropoda; class Collembola; order Entomobryomorpha; family Tomoceridae; genus Pogonognathellus; species Pogonognathellus flavescens. The sequence continues at coordinate 7,915 of JABASD010006510.1, read as the reverse complement.
AAATAAAGTAAATTAAATGAGTAGTATCCGTGCACTTGCTTTATTACTATGTCTAATGTGAATGTGATGATATAATTCAGCTTTCGCTGATACTAATAAAGTACGGAGGAACAGAAGAAATGAAAACATATAAATGTTGATGATAAAAGTGTCACCGATAACCAACCCTCATTTTTTATATTTCCCAGTCTTATCTTGTCGTATTCACATTTCCTGCTAAAAGAATCCACTTTACGTATTTATTTTAGTTAGGAATGTAATTTGCTAGTTAAATAAAATACGACTGTTTTAATAAATATTATTTTACAAACCAACCCATAGATTAATTATACTAATATGTTGCAATGATGTAGAAATACGAATAATTATCAATTTTATGTGATGTAATTATTAACAATTGAAATGATAATGTATAATAAAAGTGAGGCATTAGTAATAAAACGTGCAATTAAATAAGTATATAAGGTGTATATTTCCTTATTGAATATAATAGTAGTGTTTTACACGGATGTATGTATAATTAATCTCTGATTTGATTACTGTGAGTACACTAATCGCACTGCTTCAAATATCAATTGATTTAGGGAGCTTTATTTTCTAATGCAATTATAAAACAATAATGTAATGTAACATATAACATGATTGCATATGTAAAGTGTACCTAGTGTATAGTTAACAGTGTTAATTAATTGTATCAGTTAAGAGCTATCGTCCCTCTTGTTCAAATCATTAAATTAATCATCAATCAACAACGATGATGAAGGGATGCAGGGTGGGTAAAAATAATGGCGTGGCGCAGGACGTCCGCTTATGAGGACTCGCAAAATCGATATTTTTTACATTGATGTTCTAACAAGTTAGCTAAAATTATTCCTTAGCGTGCATCCCCCAAAAATTCCAAACTTAAACCATATAATATTATTGTTTTACAAAATACATAAAATTTCTTTTGGGCATTTCCAAACTAAAGTCATTCATGGGTACGTACGCCCCTGTACTTGATCGGACGCTATAAATTGATATTGTAAATTCCAACAAAATTTTGTATGAAAATGTAAAGTAGTTTAAATTGTTCCTATTATGTTTAATCAAATTTGATACTTTCATTTGAATTTGATGAAGATGAGTGTAGAAATGCACCAAGGGCGTATTGTGACCCTACCTAATGGCAATTCTAGTTATGCGCCTGAAATGCACTATTGTTGCAATTACTTTTAAACTTTGCAACGATTTTTTAAATTAAAGCGGCATTTTTATGTTTTAATTAGTGGCAGAATTAATAATTTATACCTACATTAAATCTATTCCCCATACTATACTGTTGCAGTTGGGATTGATAATAATAATAAGACTATTATTTTATTACACTATTACACAGCTTGCACCAGTGCAGTACAGGGGGCAATGTCATTTTACGCCGCTGAGTGTCAAGTTAAGTGATTATAGTCCTTCTCATTCCTAATGAAAAATTGAGACGTATACCACAAAACAGCAATTTTATTAACCCACGCGGATTATATGAAGATAATTAAGATTATAATGATGATGTTGAAGAACAGGTTTTATATACATACAGGGACAACAGGGATATTGTACTAGTAGCGACTAGCAATGTACTTATGCGCAATAATTTCTATTGCACATTCGTTCGTATCTAATCGTCCCCCGTCCTGTAATGTGCGTTAGGTAGATTATTTAATCGGTGAACAAGGAGAAAAAGACGTTAATGTCAAAAGTGAATGGATTTAATTACTCTTCATCATCGCACGCATTCAAAATCTTTTGTCAGCATAAATCTTTTTATTCTTCATTAGCAACGAATCGTACAAAATGCACGGAAGTGATGAACCAATTTCAAGTGTGCAGATTTAGTTTGTCATTTCATCCAGTAGTCCATTTCACATCACACATTTATATGTAATAAAATGTTGTATAACCCCAATTCGCCAGTAGACCACAACAAACCACAACAAAGCAAAAGCTTTTGTGTAAACATACTCTTTTGGCTGCAATAAAATATCTCCTTTCTGTACAGGATGGCACATATAAACCCAACCAGCTATGCTATGTTTATGCGTTGCCATCTACTTAAGATCGACTTTGACAACATTCCCTTGGTGTAGGCAACCCACTCCACGTAGACCCGAAAAGTATGTAACTTGAAATATTATAATGTATAATGTATCAGACAATGTATAGACAATTCAATAACAGCAATTTTTTCAAATCAGACGGTACAATACATTATATGATGTATTTTACAATTAACTACATTTCCATACGTTTTGGACAAATGAAATAGAAACTGCACATTCTACCCACCCCCTCCTCCAGATGCCCCTTAATTTGAAAAATCAATTTCATTTCAGTGTCAATGCATTATCCTATATATTTGCTACTAACATTACAAGTTTTTTAATTTTCAGTATAATATTATGTGTGAGTGGGTCGCCTATATTTTGTCCAGCATCCAGGGAATGTTTTCACGGTTCATATTTTCAAGTGCAATAAAAATCAGTACGACAAATAGTCTGTTTTGCAATTTATACTGAAATAAAAGGTTCATATTAGTCATTTTTGTTAACGGCAGCTGTAGGCTTCGCACAAAATTGTAACTTGCATCATTCGATATTCGAAGGACAAGCGATTTTGTATTAATTTGACACATTAAAGACTATGCAGTTCCATTTTTGCAGCTTGTATAGCGAATCTCCTAAATAAATGGGAAATAGAGTTTAGCTAGCGTGGTCGGGGGCCGGCCCGTTGCCGTCCACGTTGCCATCTCTATTGTACTTGTTATTGTAAACGTTTAGAAAGGTACTTTACTTTAGCTTGTAAAGTATACAAACTTCGAGCATAGCAGATGTTTTGTGTAATAGTAAATAGTTATTGAATTCATATAAAATATAATTTGCGCATTAATCTGTATAGGTATTACATAGATAAGGCATTGATTCTATAAAGTAGTATATCTAGTCTATGCAATGATAACTTTATTACTGATTAATGTATACACTCGTACGCCAAGAGTGCAAGCTACTGGACCGTATACAAGATACATATTGACACTCATTAATAATTATGTACCTTTAACTTCAATTTGTAACTGTATTATTAGCAAATGTGTATCATTTCATTTAAACATGTGAAGTCGTGATCACCTTTGAACTGCATGACGAATCTGCTCATCAATTTAATTATATTGCGACCACTCGTACTCCGAGCACGATGTCAAAAGAGTCACAACACAATTTGTTGCACCATAAGCATACATTTCCATACTAACCAACCACTCTACATATATACGCAGTACTTGCTAACGACTTCGCGTGTATTTTAACGTATACATAATATTTTATACATGCATAGCGGCTATAATGAGTCGAGTCGTGGTGAATGGAAACTGCTAACTGAGATTGAAGATATTATATTAAAGAGATAGCTAGATTTAGATTACATATCTCTAATCTGAACATGGAAAATGAGAAGTGTTGGTATTAGATAACAGAGACGAAGAGAAGAGTCTCCGTTTTGTTAAAGTCATTCAGTGCGTGTAACGGTGTGTGTGTGAGGATTAATTACATACTTCTTGTATGATCAATGTTACGTAAAGCCACGTCTCTCTTCCTCAGTTGACTCGTTCACTCTCGGATTGTTCTGTGGTTTTGTGTGTCACCATTATACAGCTCTACAATTCACTTTCAGTTATTTCCGTTCAGTTGACGCCCGCTAAGACAAAGGCACAGTAGAAGAGGAGCGGTGAGCAGAGTGACAGTGAGTGAACAGAACACATCATAACATTGCACTGACTCCACTCCAATCCTCAATATCCTCCTATAACTTATTCTTCATACAATTCTTGTCTTTTCAGTTTTGTCCGTTTCTTTTCAGTTAACCTTCGGATTTTGCATCTGTGGTCCATATTCATTCGTCAGTTATAAATATGGAGAACGTTGCAGCTCACAGTAAGTATTTTGTCATAATTTCATTTATTTTTTTATTTTTAAATGCAGAATTCGTAAATATTAGTCACGGCCAGCTCAATGAATTGTAAAAGTTGTTATGCATATGTAACCTTAACGTACCTACTGTTAAATATTATAATTTAGTTATTAGTTGGGACGAACAAACCATGAACTATAGGTATGTACGTAGAAGTGAAGAAATGTATAGTCTAATCCTTTTGAGACCTTTATCAATTCATGTGCGCATGAATAATGTATATAGATTATCTGACATTGGTTATGTCAGAGATAATATGATATCTATATCTACAGATTATTATAACAACTTTATCGTTCATTTCATTGTACAAATATTGTAACATTTTTGTGCATACAATACAAGTATTATCGTTCGTTATTGAGACATTGGGAGCCGAATCAGCGATGCTGTAATGCAATGTATTCAGATCTTCAGATGTTACAGTTACAACAATCTTACAATTATGGAGGTTGAGTGCCGAATCTATTTTGGTCGTGAGAAAGTCCTAGAAGAGGTTTCACTTACTGCGAAGACACATACACGCACTGCAACTGTTTGTAGTTTGTGCACAGCGTACATAAGGAAATGTTATAGTGTTATAGTACCTATAACCCCTATAACATAAAAACTATTCTACTTACAAATGTTACATGACATGTATCGTTCTTTTCACATGTGCGTGCACGGAGAACAGCATGTTTTGTTCTACTTCATTTGTGGATTACTCACTACACGCATATAGCTCACTTAGCTCAACATACGAGGAAATAATCATATTGTTTATTTAGGAGCAGGAGCGTAGATCATAGAAAGTAAAGTTTTTGCACACAAATAAGTTGCTTTACAATTAATTGTATTTATTACAATACAAATTAGAATGCAATGTATAGACACACAATTACGGATATTGTTACAATACATGTTTGCTTACAGGTGCATACTTTACTACATAAGGGGTACGTACGTGCCAAAAAAATGTTTAACTTTTTTTACCGCTTTAACCCCCTCTCTCTTGTTGTTCGTCCGTTTGCACATAGCAAAAATCACTAGTGCATACTTAATATCATATAATAATATGGCCTTGTCTCTGATCCGTTTGTGTACGGATTCCAAGCCCCGTAACCCTAAGGAAGTCCACCACAATATTAAAAAAGTTGCAACTTGTACATTAAATTAAATTGACAAACTGAAAATGTGGTTCTCATTAAACATAATTAATGCGTATGCGTCTTTTCCCAGGAAGAACCGAATAACATGTTAAAAATGATCGTCTCTTCCGCGTCACATCTATTTAGCATGACATGGATGAAAGAGTATTTTCCACAGAATTTCCGCTTGTGTCCCTCATCCCTCAAGTAATTTCTTTCCTTACGGATCTTCCAAGGGCTATGCGACCTTTCTCACGAAGAAAATTAATTTTCGAACCTTAATATTAAGCTAATTAAACCCAAATAATATTTAACAACTTCATTTACAGTTTCGTCATACAACTAAATCAAATACTTACATATCTCATTTTGGCATTCTTGTTTTTGGATTAATATAAATATAACGTATTTCTGAAACAAGTTTTGGAAACACTAAAATTTAATGTATATAATATCTAATATGTATAATATCAGTTAAATATCACCGAATACGGGAGTGGAATTTATTTTACTTAAAAAATCATACTGCAGTCATAAAGATTCATTTCTAAAGAATTGTATTTACAGGGCTGAACAACTTTTTTACAAAAGCGCTTTGAAGGTACGAAACATTTTTCGCCAACAATAAATCTTCGCTCATTAACCGCGTAAAAAGATTCTCCACACGAAACTTTTTTGCGGATTTGCAGGGCAGAATGAGCTAGAATGTGTTGAAGACAATTAAGACGCTGAATTGAATTAGTATTGTCTGTATATAGATGTCACATTAAGAATAAGGTCTTAAGCATAACCGTAATAAAAATGGTGCGGTACTTTTGTTAGCACTTTCATGTGCATGTAAGTTAATGTTGTAGGTGTAAGAAAAGTATCTACGTGACATGTTATGTACATACAACCCAGTGACAAAACAACAATAATATAATCATTGTACATTTTTCTTGCAGAAAAGCGATTGATTTTGATCGTAATCGGTTCAGTTGCTTTCTTGGGAGTAGTTGTGGCAGTGGCAGTTATAACTACTCAAGAAAACAATGTACCTGAACAAGAACCAGTTACAGCGGAGCAAAGGGCTGCAAGAGCTCTCGATAAAATGCCTGTAATTGATGGGTGAGCCTTTCAAATATTTATTCACATAATTTTAGAAATTACTAATTATAAATTTTCGGAATCTTTATTACCTTGTTCCGAAAAGAACAAAAATTACTCTAAGAGTACTACATTCTATTTAATTGAAATTATAATTTTTGTCTGCTATTTTCATTTGCTCCTTAAGACACAATGATTTTCCATGGAGCTTGAGAAGTTTGGTGTTCAATGACTTGAGTAAGGTTAACTTTAATTCAGACTTGAGACTGGATCCATTATGGGCTAATTTCCCAGAGTCTGCGACAGACATTCCCAGACTTTTAACTGGACGGGTTGGAGCACAGGTTTGTAACATTTACTGTAAATAAATAAACGTTACCGCATGCATGCGTCTCGTATAACTGATTGTGAAAATGAATTGATTCATTTCACCACAAACGTCCTTCATTACAGTTGACATACATAATTGTACAAAACTGCACTGAAATTGGATTAACCAATGCATGGTTAATAATTACCTTTCTAATTAATTACTGGTTACCTTACCTAGTATTAGTGTAAGCTAATAAAACACTTGTTCCGTCGCAAGTGCGCTATACAAGTGTTTGTCGATGAGTAACTACACATACCTGGAAATATAAATTTAATAGGTTCAGGACTTTCTATTTCTAAACAGTTAGTATTAGTTGGATAGAAGGGAAAATGTGGTGAATACTGACTGTGCATTATTTCTCGCCGTAAATTGTGTTTCTTGTTAGGATTTTTCATCCACGCTTTGTATTTTCAATACGCCTTCACTTCATTTCATTTTACGGTGGAATGATGGTTATAAAGCATGAGACGGATGAATGAGTTCAATTTTTGCAAGTTTCCTTTAAAGGAAGTGTAGTTGCAATTTGTTATGTAGACCATCATCAAGTTGATTGCCGGGTAAAGATAAACTGCAAATTGTGACCATATTTAAGACGAAGGAGACAGTTATACCATAATTGATGCACCTCACCTCAGCACTCCCTAAAGTATATGGCTCAGATGTAGTTCACGTTTCTTATAATTACAAATTACAATACAAAGCTAAATCATCGAGGTGTACAGATGCCATTTATTGTTGGCACTGCACTCAGATCAAATGTATTGTTGAATAGAACAATCGTAGTAGGTAGTTATTAAGTATCGCAAGATACTTTATGCAAATGCGTTCTGTGTCCGTCTGTCGGGCTGTATGCACGGTAACTCAAGAACGGTTTGAGATAACGAAATAATGGTTTCAAACTTGGAAGATGGAACCAATTGGTCAACTCCTTCACGACCTTTGACCTTTAAGAAGAACTACTATGTTAACACAGCGTCAACAACACTCTGCAATTTAAATACTGCCAATTATACTTATGTTTAAAAGTGAAGGCCGTTTTGAATTTGAAGACCTCGAATGTTTGAATATTTTGAGAAATAACTATTCATACTTTTTAATACAGTAGTCAAAATAGTTAACTACAGACACATTGTACTAAAACATTACCACAGTTAATGTTACCGCGTCAAAGTTCATAACACTGTCACTTTCATTGCGACACTTCCTTCTACCGTCCCAAATGGTTTATTACTTATTGTTATTACGTGTCGCAACAACTTGTAATCCATCCCCATACAAATATGCGCCGTCGTTTTGTCTGTTTCACTGTGTCCATAAGCTGTGT
>JABASD010006509.1:0-10108 GCA_019776165.1 Pogonognathellus flavescens | reverse complement strand
TGTACTGTTACATTAAATGAATCAAGTTCAAAGTTGTCACACTTGATGATTGTAAATAGAATTTCTTTGCCCGAATTTTCATCTGCAGATGAGTTTTTTATTTCAGCAGCTATACGAAAAAAATCCCTTACAATTAACATTTTCACATTAATTGTTAATTATGTTGACAATTTATTTACTTTATTTATTTCCTTTACAGTGTACAAGGCAGGAAGGATTTACAGATATTAACAATAATCAGACGACCAGTCATGCCTCGTGAAATCAAAAGAGGTGAAAATTTAAGAGCCGCTGCTGCCGAACAAAAAAGACTTCGCAGAGGTAAGATAAAAGATAAAATAGTAAAATCACTGAACAAACACCTCAAAAAACTGCCAGAAGTATTTTCTTTGCAAGCAAAAGAAATGAAAAAGTAATACCTAGTTAAATTGAGAAAAATATTTATTGTTGACATAAAAAAATAATTTTAAAGTTTTGCCTTTTGATTTGACTTCTATTCCAATAGATGATAGACAATATATAAAATCATTTCCAATTTAAAAATAACGGTTTGAAATGTTAACATGTCAGATAATTACATTTTACATTACGTACACGGATTAAATAATAATTATTTAATATTTTATTTTAATTTGTATTAGTTTCGTAATCTAAACTTTACATTAACGATTATTATTAAAAGATGATACTGGTAACTGATAATTATATTTTACCAACGTACATTGTAATGCTTTACTTTTTACTTTTTGGATTACTGTAACACGGAATTTTACATTTCCTGAAATGGTCAACGAACCAGTGATTTGGGGAATATGAATTTAGCAAAATATTTTCGCACCTCATTTTAATCTATTAGACGATGGTGATATTAATTTTTAACTAATTTTTTTCATGTAATACAGCTCAAATGACTGACGAAGAAAAGAAGAAGCTGAGAGCTGTAGAAGCGGAACGTACCCGTCAGAAAAGAGCTCAAATGACTGCGGAAGAGATAGAAAAGCGCAGAGCTAGAGATGCTGCGAAAAAGCGAGAAAAAAGATTAGCAATCAGCGGTTGTTCAACAGAGCTACAACAAGTGAAAGCGAAAAATGCAGAAAAATACCGTCAGAAAAGTGAGAAAATGACAGCAGAAGAACGACAGAAAAGAAATGCTCGAGTGGCAGAAAGTGTGCGTAAAAGAAGAGCTCGAATGACGGAAGAAGAGTTAAAGCAGCTCCATGCTCAACAAAGTGAATGCCATCGTCAGAAATGGGCTCAGAAGACGGAAGAAGAAAAACGAAGATTTAAAGCCGTGCAATTCGAACGAAGAAGATTAAAAGAAAATGGAACAACTGTGGAGAAAGTTCGACACATGATTTCTCTGGCAGGTGAACTTGCACGGAGGAATCCTGCCAGATACGAAATTGCAGGAACCTTCTTTAAGAATTCCCTTTCTGGTAAAAAGTTACATAATATAATTATCTATATTATACGTGTTTATTAGCTCATTCCAATTTTATATAATAATATTGACTTTATTTATTCCCAACATTATGAATATTTTCAGAAATCTTAAATTTGCATAAGGAAGTTGAAACACTTAGAAACAACTTCCAGCAAAATGTGTCGAACGCTGTCAAAAATGCCCTTAACGTTTGCATCGTAGGAAAACAAGCGAAAACAGGTGAAACTATACAAGTAATTGTGGCTAGGAATGTATTTTGTGTATTACCATGTAATTTGATGTGAGACCAAGCTGTGACGAATTTAATTATTTTAAAATGACCATAATTACGTATCTTCATGTGAAAAATCAACTTAACATCAATTTTTGGATGAATGAAATATAGCAGAGGAAAAAATCATTTTAGAATTGTTTTCACAATTAATTGTTTCTTCGACTTTTCTCTTTTTCAGATGTACCAACTGAAAATTCAAATGAAAATCCCACACAGGTGAATGAGACGTCGCAAATTTCTTCTCAAGATTCATCTGTTGCCTTTGGAGAGAAGGATGAAATTAACAAAGAAAAGAATTTGGAATGCTGGACTTGTTCCAAGAAATTCGCAACATTTCTTGGTTTAACAATACACCAAAAGGAGCACAAAACCAACTCGGGAGAATTTAAATGTTCCGTTTGTCTTGAAATGTTCACCGACTATAATTTAATGACGACTCACTACCTTCAAGTTCACTCACTGGAATTTAGCTCCCTTATTGTGGACGATGAATTGCCAACAGAAGAAACGGACGAAGAATTGGAAAGATATAAAAATGAATTCGAATTTCTATTCACCCGAAAATGTTTGATTTGTTTTCAAACGTTTGAAATGCAAAGACTGGGATTGTCAACGTACAGCCAACATGTGATTACCCATCACAGTGAAAACAAAGACTTGTTAAAAAATTTCACTTACATTTGTTCATTCTGCGAGAAATCACACACGTTACAACATGCTTTGGAGTATCATTGGAAAACGCTTTGTTTTGAAAAGTGGCAAAAGGAAAATTGCGAGAACAGCGGGGAAATTGTATGCGAAAATTGTGGAATTAAATTCTCAAATGAGCATAGTCTGTGTTCTCATGTGAAAGTGTTCCATACAGGAAAGAAAAAAGTTTCTTGTGAACTCTGTGGAAAAGAAGTTACGAGTGAAGCAACTTTAAAAATGCACATCAAGGTGATCCACGAAGGAGAATACAAATTTACCTGCGAACAATGTGGAAAAAGTTTTAAACTGAGACAGACGTTACTGAAACACATGAAGTCTGTTCATTTAGGAGTGAAACCGTTTCGATGTAAATTTTGTTCTAAGCAATTTGTCCACAAGGCAAATTTAACAGCTCATGAGAACACCCACACGGGAGACAAACCGTACAAATGCAAACATTGTGATAAAACGTTTCCAGGAAGGTCTGCCTTACAGGTGCATGCTGCTTCACACGAAGAAAAAGTTCAAATTCGACTGAATTGCGAAATTTGTGGAAAAACGCTGAGTCCCAAAAGCGTGGCTTCACATAAACGCTACGCTCATGGAGATCCGCAGAACTCAAACTTCGTGTGCAACATTTGTGGAAAGGTTTACAAATCCATTTCTAGTTTCAAGGATCACAAATACTCACACGACGGTCTCAAAAGATTTGGGTGCAGTTTGTGTGAACAAACATTTACACAAACCAACCATTACCACAATCACAAAAAAAGAACACATGCCAATCAAAATGTACGTCATTTCAAAATCCTGGTCATCTATTAATATTAAGAATAACAATTATTGCAAACTTTATTGATTTCTGAAATTTGAATTGAAAATTAGTCACTTAAATATTTAAATTTGTTGTATAACATGAAATTCATATCTATACAGGCACAAATGGTGAAATTGATTTCCGAGGAGGAAGTACCATCAAATGTACATTCAAATATAATTCTTCCAACAAGTAACGAAACTACAGGAGTACAAACGATTTCTCCTGCAGAAACTGGTAAGTTTCTAAACACATGTTTTCTCTGTAATATGATTTTTAAATGATTATAAATAATACTTCAATGCAAGGTAGCTATAGTAATCTCTCATTATTATTAATTAATATCTTATTATTCTTAATTATATGTACCTTGACTTCAATGTATTATGTACTTGAATATTTTACAGCAATACACAACATCTCAAACTTTAGCTTGGAACTGCAGGATGCTTCTAAAACTGTTTTAGCCGCTAACAACATTGCAGAATCAGTACAGAATGACACTCTTCATTATTCAACACTATCTTCCAGTTTCGTAGATTTTTCCAGAGCAAACGTTCCTATAGGTTTGTTTTACTAGCTTAATTTTTTTTTAAATTGGTAATTTGTGAAATATTAAATATCTTAATTTTTGCACGAATAATTTAATTTGTTTTTTTATAATATTGTAATATTATTAGATTATTATATAATGTACATTTTTGTTTTATTTGTATATATTGTCATCTAGAAATGGGCATAGATAGGTGTTCTCTTTTATTCTTACAAAAATAATATTGTTAATTAAAATAATTTTTTGAATATTTTTAGTGAGCTCCATTTTGACTGAAGATGCACCTGACGATGCTAATATAGAAAAACCCGAAGAACAACAGTACAATGTCTACATGGAAGGTTCGGGAGATGATTCCGTGTTACCTGAATTGAATTGCAATGAGCTTCTGAAAATAAAGATTGAATGTAAATAATTAAATATTTATGAACATTTCAAAGAGTGTCACTGAAAATTATTTTTGTAGCTAAATAATTGACATTTTCATTACACAAATATTCTGCAGCGCCTGATGGAGATGCTCCAATTACTTCCGATAATCAATTAGACTCCAATGATGCTAGCGAAATTGAAAAAGAGGAGAAGATCATCAAACAATCAAAAACTCGCCGTACAAAAAATGTCACAAAGAAGAAGCGGACGGGACGTAAAGGAACTTACGTTAAAAGAAAGAAACTAAAGAGTTTTGCTTGTCTTTATTGCGAAGTGAACAATTTATCGTCTTCTCAAATGGTTGCACATTGTTCAGACGAACACCCAGGCAAACAACCTCTGAAGTGTAAAATGTGTCCCAAGATGTTTTACCATAAGAAGGCCTATTGGAATCATAAAACCAAAATTCATACTAAAGCAAGACCAGTACTCGATCCGGATGGCAAAGGTTTGTAATTGCTAAGATCTTTTTTTACTTGTGGATATATTTTTTAGTTCGAGCAAATTATTTAATTTAGGTCAATGAAAGACATTCTTGTTCGTGATATATTTATGTTCTTTTGATGCATAATAATTTTTTTTAATCTTTTTATAGGAAACTTCATTTCGGATGACCATGACAAAGATTCTAATGGGAATTCATTTGTACCTGGTTTTGATGTTCAGGACCTTCTTCAAATAAAAATTGAAAGTAATTAAAATTAAAAGTTCACAATTATAAAATCAATGCCGTATTTAGAATCTAATTTGCTGTCAAAGACGACAAATTAGCCTCTTTCCGGATTTCGTAGGGGCGGGGGTAATTACTCATTTATTTAATACGGCATTGTATAGAATATTTGAAATGGTATCACTGAAAACTGTGCTTGTTATACAAGCGAGAAAGATTTAAGTACGTTTAAATAATTGTCATTTTTTAAATATTCTGCAGCGCCCAATGAAGATGCTCCAAATGGATCCAACAATTTATTTGACTGTTCCAACGATCTTAGCGTTGGTAAAAAAGAAATGAACATCAACAAGCAGTCAACAACTGTCCCGCAAAAAAAGGCTTACGTTAAAAGAAGCAAACTGAAAAATTTTGATTGTTTTTACTGTGAAGTGAGGTGTTTGTCGTCTGGTGAAATGATTGCACATTGTTCAGACCTACATCCCGGCAAAGAATCTCTAAAGTGCAAAATGTGTCCGAAGTTGTTTTCGAATGCGCAAACCTACTGGAATCATAAAAGAAAAGTTCATACTTACGCAAAACAACCACGTGATCCAAATGCAAAAAAGGAAATTTTATGCGAAGTGTGTGGAAAAGCATTTCTTACAAAAGATAGCATGGCTACTCATCGTTCGAACATGCATCGGCCGGATATGAATGTTGAATGTGACATCTGTCACAAAACAGTTCGGGGAAAATGGAATTTGAGACTGCACAAGCAACGTCACTTGGGAATAAAACCTCATTTGTGTGAAGAATGTGGAATGGCCTTTTGCTCACCACAGGAACTCCGAGAGCACGTCAGAGTGAAACATAGAGGCGAAAAGAAAAGACCGAGGGCCAAGGCTACTACCAAGACAAAAAGAAAACATCCGTTTCAGTGCCTTCTTTGTCCATACAGTTTTGTCCAAGAAATTGGACTGCAGAAACACATGGAGTTACACGATCCTGAGAGAAAATATGAATGTGATGAGTGTGGATTGCGATTTAGAACGTATGACATTCGTTTTGCTCATATTAAAATTAAACACAAGAAAATTAAGAGAAAAAGAACACCTAAAACGCCGTCAGCGGATGTGTAATTCATAAAATCGAATCTGTGGGTTTTGTTTGTTCTTGGAGAAACGATGCTTATTTATTTTTATTCTATTCCGTCTATCTAAGTTTTTCTGACATTAATAAAAATGAATTTATGACATTCACAACTGACAAGTCTGTTTTAAGTCATACTTGAATGTACTTCTGCAGTAACAACTGCTCCATCCATAATTAATGACTTTATTAATGAACTTATTAATTAGCTACAAACTGACATAAAAGATTTTCATAAAACAGCATAAAAAATCAAAATTAATTTTTAAATATTGTTAAAGGGCCGGTAATGTACAATTATACAACTTCTAGAGTCGGGCCAGCCTTGCAACAACCCTATGCAAGACGGCTATTAGAAATATTCTCGGTAACAGTACCCTGTGATTCCAAATGTGCTTTAAGTCCACCCTGGTTCTTCCTAATTTATAAAAGAGAATAACTCATATTGTATTATATAAATCATTATTCATGAAAGTATATCTGTATTGTCCCTTCTTGTTTTAGACATTTTATAGGTTGTATGCCTAGGAAAGGAACGTTGCCATATTTGTCGCAAAATGATGTACATAATGTATGAATTTGAATGCCATGTTTAACATATATGCTGTGAATATTAAGTAGATGCTGGACGATTTATAAAGAACTGATTTCTCATAAACCCATTTATTAAGTAGCAGAAACAATCTAAATGTAAGTACAATATAATATAATTTACACTGATAAGTTTTTCTGTATTTTAAACTGTAACACCTATGTAAGCATGCAATCATGTCAAATCAAATCAAAAACCATCAAGTAATGTCAAAGCAAATGACAAGTTCAAACCAACGAAACGTGGAATGCACATTTTCTGATGAGCGTGGATACCATTTGCGGAGTTTGCTTTAGTATAACAGGAGTTTGGCCATAATCATCTTGAACGTTGAAGTGATTGTCCCATAACGCAACCTACAAATGAAACCACAAAGTTTACAATGAAATCTTTTAAGCAGGTCGATAGTTGAAGTTAAAATTAGAGTTAGAAATTACTTCCAAAAATGAGTCGGTCAATACGGAAACTAAATCTTGAGAAACATCATAAAAACATTTTCGCAACCCGTTGCAAAAGTTTCTCACAAAAACTGATCCCAATGAATTAACGACAGTAACAAAATCTAAATATTAGACAGATAAGTTTACGCGTGTTAGTCTCATAATTTAATTTACAATTTAATATACAATAACATACGAAATAATTGTTATATTAGGTAAAGGTATTTATTTACGCAAATGTGATTTTTGCTACAAAATACCAACTTACCGTCTACTGTGCTGTAAATAGTTAAGAAGTCAGTCTCAGGTGGCAAACTGTAGGACCAACTAGCAAAATCCATGGCCCTATGAAAAATTTGTGTCCCTTTGTCCTGGAGGGGTCCTCTACAAGCCTGTGCAATAAAAAGGGTTAATAGCGGAAAGCTGCAATGAATTTTCCTCCAATATTAAGCAACAAATGTATCATCTCTAATCATTAATCACTATTGAGGTTTAAATTTAAACCCTATGAAATCTTCAAAATGTCGTTCTACAAACCTGAACTAAAAATATTTTTGGCTTTCCAGTCAAACTCTTGCAATATCTGAATGGTTCCCACAAATTATTAGCAGGAAAAAGTGCTCCTGCTCCATCCACTAACAGGTTAGCACTAAGCCCATGAGTAAAAATTGCAACGAAGAGGCTATCATTGTCAGTTTGATCGGTTTCAGCAACTAATTGTAACAAAAATAGAATTAGCGAAAGAACAAAATTAAAGAGGATTACTTTTGCGTGTATGTTGTAGGTACCAAGTTTCAATTCTTCTTGTATTCTTTCGAAAGTAATGTTTGTAAACGTTTGCACTTTAAACCCTATGTGATCCAACAGGGTTTCCAATATTTCTAAATCTTCTTTGTAACCTGGAAGATCCGAAAAAACATCCTTCTGAAAAGTAACAAGAAAAAGAAATTGTTTTGTAATTGTTGAATAAGGATCTATGCAAATTCAAGGACATACCGAGGAGGAGAGCACAGAAAGCACGTGACCCCACCTCAAATTCCTGTAAAAGGGGTTATATGCGGTCTTATGCCGCACATAGACATAGCCCCTTTTATCAGTATTTTTTGCGGTCATGCCCCTCACCAAATGCTAACTTATTAGGTCGTGCCCCCCCCTCCCCCCCAAACAGAAATCCTGGGTACGCCCTTCAGTAGAACACAATTACGTTTCATGTTAAAAATAATTCGGTTACATTTGTCCAGGAGTGATTGCAAAAAATGAGAGCTACGCCCCTATGTCTGTGGTTCATGTTGTAGAAAACCGCGTCTTGTCTTAGATGTAATTCTGTTGTTTCTGTTCGTGATACGATTAACGATGAATTAAATTCATTTACAGCTCCAGTTTCACGAATAAGTGTCTTCCCCTCATGACAGTCTGGCATCATTTTCTGTGTGAAATATACTTTGCGTAGGAGGGTGGACACGAATTGAGGAACTTGAAAAAATATGGTTGGGCAATATATTGGATCTTCACAAGTGATTGAGCATAAGCAGGCCACTTTCAATGCAACCTGAAATAACGGAACAATTATTTGTTACATGAATAAAACAACAAGTGCGAATTATCAAATACTCACCGTCCTTGATGCCATCGTGATTTGACTTAATAAATCTTCATCTCTGAAATCATTGAATGCATCTGAAATGGCCTTTACAAACCACCCACGGTACGAGTCCTTGTCTGAACAACATTATTTTTGTTTTATAAATATTTTGCATCAGAATGGGATAATAAGAAACAATCATCGAAATAATTAAAGTGGGTATTCCTAAAAACTAAAGCCACTGATGCCTGTGAACATTACGTAAAGTAGATACCTACCTTCGGATGTACTGAAAACAAATAAAAAGTCAACGTAGTTTGGAATAATGTATGAGAACTTGGCTACATTTTCATTGTCCAAGCGCTGATTACGATTTGGTTCGGGAAAATATCCACTGCGGCAAGCCTACAAATAAAATTTTCAAATTGTGAATAATGTTTTACTCTTAAGTAGGTACTGTTAGCTGGCAGAAAGTTTAGAAAGTATGATGAATTACCTGGACAAAAAACAATTTTGGTTTTCCTGCCAAAGTTGGACATTTATCTACGGTAAAAAGGCACCACAATTTTTCCAAGTGGTACCCTGTCCCATCAGAATCGATCAATTTGCCATGTTCTCCGTGTGTCATAATGCATACAACAAGACAGTCGGAATTTTTGTGATCTTTACTTTGCACTATGGTGTATAAAGAATACAATTAGTATTAAATGTGTAAATGGGACAGATTCAAGCGACATAAATATTTCTGCGGTTTAAAAACTTTAACAATGGTTACAATTATGTCGCTGAAAACTACCCAAAGCTAGCCACCAAGTTTCGATATTAATAGTGGATTAAACTACTTCTGATATCGCAGGAGATGAAAGAGGAGTGGAACCAACCAAGGGCTTATCTAGGGGGGTCACAGGGTGCCCCCCCCCTCAAACTGGTTTATTTGCGGCTGAAGGCCGCAAATAACCGATTTTTTACACTTTGGGCAAACCCCCAAACGATTTGGGCCCCCCGAAATGGCAATCCTAGCTACGAGCCTGGAACCAACTATTGACACATAATTTTTAGAAGTTCAATATGGCTAACCAGTCCCAGATTTGTAGCCAAATATGACTGTGAAACAGTCAGATCTGACTGCCAAAAAAACAGTCAAATCTGACTGTTTCGTAGTCAGATCTGGCTAACAAAAACGTCCACCTCAAACAACCCTGCTATACTTTCTTGTAACGTTGTAACTATTCAAATTTCTGTTGCATGCAGGTAGGTTTTGGTATGCAAGAATTTTTTTGAAAGGATTCTTTATTTCGGGGGTCAGCCTCGGGGGAATCACTTCACATAGCCAAAGCATGGCGATTTACTTATCCCCCTATAGTTCGGTCCCCATATGTGCTAGGGCCGGTAACAAAACACCATTCTGACCGAAATTTTTCCCTCTTTTTAATGAGACCAATTTTACTTTCATAAATTAATAAGAAATTGTTGTTCACAGCCA
>JABASD010006508.1:0-10109 GCA_019776165.1 Pogonognathellus flavescens | reverse complement strand
AGGCGCACCATCATGCGAGCATCGCTTTCTGCTCAGCTTCTGATCTGATGGGTTCCTGATCACTCTGATCATCAATTGCTGATCTTTCGGGGAACATCTGATAGGTGTGTGTCTACTGGGACTTGTGTCTACTACCGAGAGTAGTAGGCATGCACTTGTGTGAATATAAATAAGCTAAGAAAAGCAAAATGTGTGTACACCATATTCCTTTCTAAGTAAGTAGTAATAATATGATCTGGTGATTATAATATGATTATTATATGCTTATTGTTAGACAAGGTGAAATCAAGCTGTTACGCATATAGCCACTAGACGAAATATAAATGGAAACCATTAGAAGATGTATTCTAATGTTCTGTTATGTCGTGCGCGTATTAGTATAGAATATATAGGTAGAATGTAGACAGCTTTTACGACATAAGTGTTTGCTGTTTTGTGCACGTAGTATTATTGGCTTTGTTATTTAAGGCTACATAGGTACTGTATCGTTGAGCAACTCTACTTACAGTTGTGTATGTGATGTGAAGCTTTTTCAATGTGAAGCGTGTGATTTGAATTTAAATCATTTATAGCATAGCAGGCATGAATACTCTTTTGGGATATAATATATTATACATATATGCATAGATGTATATTTACTAGTTCAGAAGTTATCTATGAGATTAGCATACCTGGGTTGGATTGGATGCTTGTAAGTAGACAGGCATTGACTGATATGTTCTGTTGTGTTACTGTTATAACACTCTGAGTCGGAGACACTGCTCTATGAGTATCCGTCTATATGGTCTCTGGCAGTCGTTTTATGCTTTACAGACAGTTCTACTCAACTTAAAGCCAGAACAACTAAAGCACCAATGGAACTATGAACCATGCTACGTATTTCTGTACTGAATGAATGAATAATTTAGTTTGTCACTTTTTGTTATCTCACTAAAGTGTATGAAGCTGTCGCACAGACCGCAAATAAATAATAAGAATTATTTGCTACATACAACTTAAGACTCCTTTCGTACAGTGGAAAAAATTCACACTATACGAATAAAATCTGCGTTATAAACTTCAAAGTTATTGAATATACAATTTATGTGCAGTACATGGGATTAGTTGTT
Source organism: Pogonognathellus flavescens (assembly GCA_019776165.1). Lineage (NCBI taxonomy): Eukaryota > Metazoa > Arthropoda > Collembola > Entomobryomorpha > Tomoceridae > Pogonognathellus > Pogonognathellus flavescens. The sequence continues at coordinate 9,000 of JABASD010006508.1, read as the reverse complement.
TTTGCTACATATATAAATTCATCATCTTATTGAATTTCCCATTGTGTTATTGCACAAGTTTTACTCTTATTGCAGGCAACCGTAATCTTTATATTTGTTTGCAACACAGCAGTATGTTAATGCTATTCGACAAGTATTGGGTATTTCGTATTGCATATTATGTTGTCGTTACATTGGGCATTGGGGCCGGAAAAGTCCAACGATTACTTGCGAATTCCAATTTGCGTCAGTGCCATTTTCTCATAATAGCTTCTAGAAATGCGAATGAGTTTGACAGATAGCATATTTAACACATTAAAATTTTTACTCTCATGCAGTAGCAATATGCTCAACACTCGACATGCTCGGTTAAGTTTAGACACGTTGATAAGCACCGGAGATACTTTATGGAAATGGAAAAGCTGTCCGTCTGCCATTCACCAGGATAACTTGTGAACGGATTGAGATATTTTGTTCTTACTCTACAAAGGTACACGCCTTTGTTGGACCTAGTGTCAAGCTAAGTTAGAATATCAGTCAGTCAGCTTTTTTATGATCTTTGCTCTGGATGAGCGCTCACTGGGTTTAAGAGTAGGGTCATTATTTTTATTATATGTGACAGTCGGCCCTTTCATCATCGTTGTTGCGACACTGCACAATTTTCTTTTCGCTGCATGTGACAGCAAATCATAATTATTTCATAAGTTTAAAGTGTAGGGTGCTATTTTATACGAATAATGTTTTGTCCATCTGTATGCCTGTAAACACCTCACTTGTTTAGACCGTTACAATGTATGGTTTATTGAAGTGTAAATTTCCTTTTTTTGTGATCTCGGGAATTTTCATGGAATCTAAGAATGGATGTGGTGTCTGTCTGTCTCGTAGGAATGGATCGGGATATTAGTGGTGGCAACGTATCGGGTTAATATTGGTGGGAGAACTGATTGGGTTACCAATATTTTTTCATAATATAGATTTTAAAATAGTGCCTTCAAAAATTCACTTAAATTCAGTTTGGAAGTTTTAATTTGGCTGTCGCTACTTCCTTAGTAGGCATTAATTGTAATAGTTTATATAAAAGCGAAACGGTTCAAAGTAAAAAGTTGTGTTTATGTGTTATAAATACATCTGTGAACCAAAACATGAAATACTAAAAAATTTAATATGCATTTACAACCAGCCCGGTAAAATAAATATTTTTGCCTGGTTAACTGCTACCATATTAGTTATGCACTGTGTTGAGATTGTAAATAAGCTTTACATACAAACAAATACGTAGGCTAATTCAGCAGAACTGAATTGTGATACACCGTAGTGAGACTGAGAATTGTGATATTAGCACAGCATGCAGGAGGTGAGAAATGCTTATTTTCTTACCACTCCACTGGTAGCCTCTTTCATTAAGGCCTACTTACTATTTTTGGCTGTAATCGCTAATCGGAATTAATAAATGTTTGCCAAATTGTAACACAGAATATTGGCCTGCTACTTCTACGATATTAAGAAAGAATCGTGTGATCTCAACGAGGAAAGAAAGGAGGGTTTAAGTTGACGTGTGTACATCGTTGCGTAGAGTCCGTAGAGTATTTGTATTAAAGATTTTCTACTGGGTGTTCCATAAAAGTGATTCCATACGCGAGAATTGTTTTGATGTAATATTTTAAAATAAACGTATTTATTATATGTAATAAATAACAAATACCTAGCTGTTTTACTGAATTTCAACCTTTCTATGATATGTGCATTAAAGAGTGACTAATTTTTGCACTTAGAACGACCAATGAAGGGTATGACTAATATATTTAGACATGGAAATACCTAGTAAACTGGACTATAACATAGGAAGTATCCAGGAAGTATACCGAGATAAAACTATCATTTTTTGTCCCATGTATTGGTTATTATAACGAATAAAACGTTTATACCTACATATAAACCCCGGTATTTATATAACGATTTTGCTGTAGCTGCACCCATGCAGCACTCATTGTCAGTACGTATTTAGAATTCAATTAATTATGATATTATAAGCTTTTCTACTACGTACTGCTATTCTTCGGTAACTTTTTTGTCTGTTTGTGTTTGTAAAGAATTTGTTGTATATCTTAAGAACGTACAACTAAATTATGGACACCCCTGCATTACCATAGGCAAGGATTTGTGTTTTAATTACCAGAAGAGTGGTGATAAAGCATACTGATTAATTATAAACTTCAACTCTGTGAATTAACACTGCTGCAGGCGCATAATATGCCCAACTTATTGAAATACTTCTATTCGCCCCTTGAAATAAGAATAACTTGATATAATCCATACTATAAAATTGTTTACACATTACATGCCTAATATGCACTGCATGCTGCATCATGGCAAATTCCAAACTATTAATACACTCACTTAAAATAAACAATTATAGTGCATATATTGCATTGGTGTTTCTTATTTTATTGTTGGTTGCATGTGTCAGTATTATAATAATAACACTACAGTGTGTGTATAATGGGTAGATGATTATTATGATGCACCAATTATAATACGTGTTCATTTGTAGTGGAGTCTATTGTAGCATAATATTTATGGTTTGCATTATTGCATGAAGTGCTGCAATAGTAGGAGTTTACTACATCAAATACCAGATTTTGTTGACATAAATTAGAGCCTGTGGAAATAAGATAATCTGCAATTCCTTGATTTTGAACACACTCTTTTTGAAACGTTGTTAGTCTGGCCCTCATTAGTTATAAGCTGACAAACCACATGCTGCAATCATTTACATTGACGGAAAGATGTCAAGCCCAATAGTCTTTTAATTCAATACAAGATTCGATTTTCCTTTCGTTTTCCAGACAGTTTCGTCTTTCTCTTGCACGGCAGGGTGTAAGTCAATGAACAAGCCGTACTAAAAAGTTAGTTGAATCTAATTAGAGTTGTATACAGCTAGAGCACTCACGGAAATGTAATTACGAATCCCATGTCGAATTCTATTTCTTGATTAGTACATTTCAATCGGTCTGACACCTACTTATAGATGTGGATGGTTTGTTAGCAGGGAGGAAACGAATAAAAATCATTAATATACCTGAAATAGAGTTAGTAAACATGGTTCTTATTAATTAATACTAAATGATATCTTACATAGTATTGTGTGTCTCACAATCGTATACTACATAGTGCAGTATTAATGAATTGAGAAATAAGGCAAAATTTGTAGAAATGTGTTTAATAAATATTTCAGATATTGCATTCTTGTAAACGTACGAATAAGTATAACATTACGAGTATAAGGTAATTTTATGCAATATGCAATTGTGGGTGATTTACATATAGATTCTACATTAATGAAGTCTTCAAGATTCAATTCAATACAAAACTGTTTACAATCTCCACTTTCGATTTCCCTCTAAAATTAATAAATTTTTGCATCCATGTATAATGAATATCGATTTTTTCTTTTACAAATATTTGATAAGAATTAAATACAATTTTTTTCATTAGACTTTCACTCTACTAGACTATTACTGTCGAGTAGTGTCCACTGTCTAAATGATAACCGTCACAATCATGTCTCACTTCTAAAAATTATTAATTCATCAATATTCTTACACAGAGTAGTAGTAGACCCATTCATTTCTTAACTGTGAGTAGGTACTAGGTACTATCCAAATACGTCACTTTAAGTGACGTATTTTTAGGTTGGTTTATGTGTTTTGTTCATGAGGTACACAATTACTATGTCACTGCACTTTTGGATTTATCATTTTATCTGATTATATACCTTTCGCTTCTTTTCAATGTGTAGTGTAACAATTTTGTTTATGTGCTGTTGTTACATGCAAATGAATATCGTGTACATGCATCGAACATGCGGAAAGTAAAGGAATAAAATAGTATTGAGCATACATGGACACGAAGGCATTTTGTGAGTCGTATATGTAGGTGGTTGAAACAGTGCAGAATGCTTATATTCAATGTAAGAAGGGATATACTGGAGTGTTACCATTAAGAACATCTTTTACATGGCTCTTTCAGACTAAGCAAGCCAACTCATGCACAAGATACGGTGATGACAGTACTTACTTTGAAGTGTGTAGCTCAGCCATGCCAATTCAACGAGGAAAGAATTTTTTGTTCGTTTTCATGATTGTTTTTTACTGCAGCATGCGACAGTCATTTAGTCTCATTTAGTTTTATGCGTAGTGACTCTTAATGAGTGCTAACATGAGTTTGGTGAATATTTACACAGAATCTCTGCTTGTTTTAGTTATACAAGGAAAGAATATTGAAATTACTGAGCGACTCACTAAAATCAAGTGTATCACTCTAATCAAGAAACAAGTCAGTCAACTATCTAACATATGAAATACAAATTCTTTTCATCATACTAAACTTGAGTATTCTGATCAAAATAATTATAAACTTGTCACATATAAAAATTTGCAGTTACTCATCTTCAGAGTATATACCGGGTCAAGTGAAACTCTACATTATTTTCAGTATCTATTATCTATGTATTAAAATACGGCAGATAGTTATGTTGACGTATATCTTTCTGTATCCCAAACACATTTCTTAGTTATTATCGCTGTATCCAGTAAGGCAGATGGGTAGGGTACACACTTCGTTACAGTAGTAGTAAACAAGTTAATCAATTGATTTCATTTTCATCAATTCATGAAGGCCTGTAGAAGATATCTTTAATGACACAATTTTTAAGTAAGATTACTTAGTTTCATCCACTGAATTCGACTTGGGTAATTAAATAATGGAAGCAGCTCCTTTTAGATGTGAATGTGCGGTTTTTTTATCATAACGCAAATGTTAGTAGTTAGGTTAGTGTAAGGTCGTTAAAATGTTTAAATGCAGTTAGATATTCCATGCATACATAATTTTAGCTGTTGGCAAAGTTCTTTTTGTAACTTGTCATCTTGAATTGAAAGTCAACGTAGTAGCACCTTGAAATAACCATTTGTTAATACGCGAAATAGCGTGATGTTGTGATTAAGCGTGGTGTAGTAAATTGATGCAGACAACGACTGGGAAAATGAACCATGTAGTACTTTGTCAAGCTTGCACAGAATGGATAGTGGAAGCTGTATCACTAACAAAATGTGGAGCATCAAACCGTTGTCACTCAAAAGTGTACACTATAAACTAAAAATAGGAAAATAAGCTAAGCTTAGGGTGACAAAATGACAAACCATTCATCAAATTCATCACAGTACAGTAGTAGAGCTATCTGTGTGGCAGCGAGATACCGTGGCTGTATAAGCGTCGTTGTACTTTGAAGTTTGTTGTGAGTTGAGATGTCTAATCTTAATCTTGTTTGCAAAGCTTTGTGTACATAATTCATGTTTGTGATTCACTTGGCACACTGTTTTACCATATTCCGTCACGTGTGTGCATGTTATCGCAAATATTTCTATTATTACGTCTGCATCATCTAGTCCATTACAGATACTACAAGTAGTGCAATGCAACTAATATTCTGTCTGCGTGTATGATACTTTGATATTTTGATCTCGGTATTCACTCCGTGGATTACATTAATCACGTAGAAACAGAATAGGTGTTGACACTGATGTGTTTTAAAGTGTCATCAAGTAAGTGAGATGTTCTGTGTAATTTTCAGTTGCAGTTATTGTTAGTTCTGTTTTACATCGTTACATGTCTAGATGTACTAGATCTAGATACAATTTCATAATGATTCAATTGCTTGTAAGCTTGATGTGTAGACATATATTATTATATTATTAGTAAGTTTATTTATTTAATATAGGTATAATATGTTCACCTAGTGCTAAAAGTTTAAAAGTGTATTTCATAAATATATGACACATTTAGTCAGATACTTCAGAACTAGAACTGCGTTTCTTTGTAAGACAAAATAAAATTTATGTCATAATAATTGAATTCTAAAAACGTACTGACTTGAGTATTGCATGGGTACAGCTATTACAGCAAAATCTTCATATACCGGTAAATACCGAGGCTTATGTGTTGTGTCATAAGGCTGTTCGCCTATTACCAAACCCTACCGTAGGATAATACCCCTCCTGATAGATAGGGTTTGCGGGGTACTTAGCGGCAAAGCATACGCAGATGGTACATAATTCATCCAAATAACATACGTGGTGGATTCAATTAACAGGTGGGGTTTGATTCATTTTGGCAGGTTAAGATAGATGTAGAGGCGATGACGTCTCCACTACATTTCCATACTTTTTGCCACGGTTTGACATTTCTTTATATGCCTTGGGTAGGGTTTGGTAATACCGTTCGTTGTTCATAGGGGATCTGGCATAAACAGATATAGCTATTATTTAAAAATGACCATCGTGATTGCACTTTTCAATAAAGTCATCTTAGTCATGTAAAAATCTCTCGAATTTTGTTACAGTAACTAAAAACTAAATCTTCTATCCTGTAACGCACCACAATAGCCGTTCCTATAAAAATGTCGCCAGTAAATGGTTTTAAATTAGGTATGCTTAAATATGTGTATACTACATACATGACGGACATAGAATAAGAACAATTACAAATACATTTACAAGATATACCTGTACCGATAAGATTTAAACATTCACAAATGAATCTACATAGGTATATAGATCTGATGGAGTGTGTGTAATGTAATATTAGCAATACATCTCTACAATTTAACGCTCAATATACATAAGTAGCGTAACGCAATTATAAATAAAATGTAATGCTTATTAGCAGCAGTCTATTAGGAAACTGTATGTAAATGAGCTCAACATGTAAAATATTAAATTTAATCTGTGTATGAATGTACCTACAAGGTAATAAAGCTAAGGTATATTTAGTTTTCACTGGATGTTGTGAAGCAATGTGAATAAACCGCTGAAGCTGCTGCGACATAATATTTTTTTCTACATGGAGAAGCTTAATAATAGTTCATGTCGGTAGTGTCAGGGATATAAATGTAGTAAAATGTTGTGTGGTTTAAACCAGTGTTAAGCAATGCTTTTTTAAGCCAAGTCAAGGACCAAGGGTAAATCTACTATTAGCAAATAAAGTTTAAAAATATACTTAAGGTCACAATTGTTTATCGCCAGTGCATACATCTGCAAAGATCGACCATACTTTTTCTATGCACGAAGTGCGGAGTAGAGTGAGTGAGTGGTTGCTGGAAGAGAATTATAATAAATGGAGGAGTACCACACTCTATTTATATTATTAGCAGCTAATGTAACTTACAATTGGTATATTATGTAGGTATAATATATGTATATGTATATGAGTCTAGAATCCAACTCATGCTTAGGATCGACGGAAAGCTTTGTTGTCTAATTTCGTTTTGTAGTTCCGCTTTTCGTGGTTGGATTTACTATAATTTCCAGTCTAACTTATTAAAGGACAATGATGTGATGGCTACAGAGACATAAGTTGTCACTGTCAGTCAGTTAAAATTATTCTTTGATGTACGGGTTGATATAAATGTGCACATGTTTTATTACATTGAACATTTTCATTGTTATTTCTCTCAATGCTCCTGTACTTATATCGTTAGTAATGTTCTACGTGCATGTTGGAAGTAGCATGTAGAACGTTGGAACATCAACATGTTACATGCTAGAGTCAGTATAATACATTTTGTACGATGCGTACTTTTACTTGAGTTGTGAAGCAGGAGCATCACAGGTGAATATTTTATACATGATAGTTTATAAAGTGAAATTGTATAAATAGGCAATATTGAATACACAGCTCAGTGCAACTAGAAAAATTAAACGTATTCCTTTTATGCGAGGTAATAGTTTTAGCACTACTGCGCAAAGTTTTTGCACATTTAATTTTTAACGTATATAATTTTATTTGTCTCCAATAATGGTAAAGGAAAGATCATAGTTTTATTTCTTTTCCTTTTACCCCCTATGAATTCAATTCGAAGGGTATTTTCACTTTAAAACTACTTACGTATATGTAATTGGCTAGTATATATAGGTTGGCATGCTATGATTTTCGTTACATTCAGATTAGTTAGAATTTTAAACACAGATAGATAGTGATGACGACAATAGAGGTGTAAAACAGAGGTAGTCTAGTAATCGTAGTTTGTTTTCATTTATTATTAAGGGTTACCTTTGTATGACGCTACCAAAATAAGCGTTAAACAGCTTTATCATCCTGTGTTTAATAATTTAGCACAGCTGCAGTTCCATCATTTTTTATCTTGTTCAGTCTAATCCTTAGTTATTCTTCTGCCATAATCTCACACATTTTACAGCGTTCTCGCAATCAGTTTTGCGTATAGCTGTTTCTATAATTTATATATAGGTAGCTGTGTCGATTTCAACAGTAAATATTTTCTACACTTTTAATAGACAAATCATTTGTTCTTTTTGCAAAAATCCTTCATTATGTACCTTATTACTTACAGTGCAGTGCTTGGATAAATTAAATGTAATCACCATCATAAAAAATGAGAGCGAATGTTCACAGCATGAGGTGTCATGTGTTTAACTTGACTACTATACCTGTGTACACACAAAACTTAATTGTGTACAGTGTGACTATATTAGGTAGGTAAACAAGTTGTTGGGTTACTCTTACTTCAAAGGTAACTTCAGTCAAACTTTTTTTGAAGTAACGAATTGATCTTATGTGCCGCAGTGGCGCATGGTTGTGAAATTGTAATTCGAGTAACGTTCTTACAAAGAAGGTATGGTAAGGATTCTGCACTCCGCTTTTGTTTTAGCATTCATTTGTCGTAGTAGTACAGATTGTACAAACATATACATTTTATATATGTTATATATACCTACTATGCATATTGTAATTATTTCAATATTAGCATATAAACACACAGCTTGCCTATGTGTGTTGTAAATACTTTTACACTGGTTTCGGTAGGTGTGCAGTAATTGTATAACCAGTGCCGTTATCGATTTGTGCTTGAATGTGCATATACATTTTTTAGACCTCACGAGGTCTTATGCAGCCGATATGTCTGTCGGTCTGTCTGTCTGTCTGTCTGTCTGTCTGTCTGTCTGTCTG
>JABASD010006507.1:0-10110 GCA_019776165.1 Pogonognathellus flavescens | reverse complement strand
GTTACTTGAAATAATTACAACCGTCGTTATAATAAAGTCTAATAGTTACCTCGTGAGGTCCCGTAGGACTGCTTGATGTTAGTTTTTCTATGTGTATACGATTTGTTTGCACTAAAGTGTATTATAGTCGTATCACAAGGAAATTACAACTGTATATATCGGGGCTGACGAAGAAATAAAGAGGAACCCTGTGGTTTTAGTTATTCCATACATCCATTCGTCTATCAATTATTATTCGTTGCACTTCAGCTACTGCCTTTCGTATTTTTCAAATGATTTTCTGATGTGATGAAAATTATGTAATAAATTAAATGCATAATAGGATAAACTCTCACAGGGCATTTCTTGAATATATAGACATGGTAGTAGTAAAGGAGTAGACTATAGCATAGAAGCGTTTCATTCACATTTGGTTAGAGTGTCAGTATCCTTTTTTCATTTACCCGAGCGAGACTAACTTATCATTATCGCCGTGTCATGTCAAACGAGTTCATTACAGTTTTTCAATCTGACAGGTAACAAATGTTCTGTAGCCGCATCATCTATGCGAAGGGGAAAACGGGGAAAAGGTTGTCTGTTATTTAGCTAAGTGTACGACCATGTACCTTTTTCTCTTCTCCTCCTGTCTCATCGCTCTTTTTATAAGTTTTCGTTTGACTTGTAAAATTATGATTCTATCGATCAAGCCGACATTTATTTAGTTTCGTTGAACTTTAGTGAGCTACTAAAACTAAATGCCCTACCTTATTATGCAGCGTCTGTATACATTTTTCATAAACTTTTGTATTAGCACGAGAATTTTTTTATTTCCTTTTACAAAAATCGTAGATTTTACCTTCGCAGAGACTTCCTTACATAATAAAATATCACTTAGGTTATACAGTACCTACTTGACTTATTTTTATATCAAGTTGTGGTTGTGAATTTGGCCGTGTTGTAAAGAGGCTTGTAGTTACAGGGAGAAATAAGGTTGAATTATTGTGTGATTTGATGATGACTAGTGTAAAGAAATCAGTTTTTCCTTTCATATATATAGGTGGTCTTCCTTTAGCTGGTCAGATCAATTAGCCGTACACAGGAGAAATACATAGGTAGTGATTGAGAGTGAAGATTTGCTAAAGGATGTTGTTGTGGAAATTCCCACAGCCCACATTATTCGATCACTTTACTTTCCTCGTGGTCTATCTCTCTGGAGTATATCGTATTATTCCTCTTTGTATACATACACACACTTAGAACATACACACAGTTTATTTATTGACTACGGGAGGTGGTAATAGCATTAACTGGCATCTGGCATGTCGGCCGGCCTATAAAATTACTACAGCAACAAGCATTCGGTAATATATTTGTATTAAGCCTGTATGTTTTTGTATTAAGCCTGTGTGTTGCAATCCTAGAGACTTATTTCTTCCGAGCGGCTAGCAGTCAAAGTTAATTCCGTATCTTGTAGTATCTGTAGTAGTAATACATTACTAAGTATTATACCACAGTAGTTTTACTACTACACGAGGTAACTCATCAAATCTGATTTCTTTACACAACCTCTCTCGCTTTCTGTGGTTTGCTAATACTTCCAAATAACCAGTAAGTCTATACGGAATTCCATCCACGTGCAATCCATCACATTATATGTAACATGATGAGTTGTATTTGTAGTTCTCGAGGAGCACTAACTATAAAAAGGTGTATGACCTAATAATGCTTTGATTTTCGGTGCTCTCTTCTTCTTTTTATTTCTCTTATTTTTTATATAAAATTGTATTATACAAACCAGGCAGTTTTATCTAACGAGAAAGTAGGTATGTACGTGTACTGTTTGTTGTTGTTGCAAAAGAGAAAGATTTTATAAAAACTTTGCTACGTGTACTTGGACTACAAGTGTAGGTCACGGAATTCAGATGAAAAGTTTTTATTAGGCAGTGAAGAAAAAGTAAGAGAAAGTCAAAAGGACGATGGGTCTAATTTTATTTCTTGAGGCTGTGACCAAAAGAACAAGAGAGAAATGACTGTTGTAAGTAGCACAATGCAATAAACAAACTGTGGCATGTGTACACGAAGAAGTGTAATGCAGTCTTATTGTGATCGTGTAGAAGATGAGACGTGTTGATGAGATGTCTTTTCGCTGAGTATTTTCATGTTTACATTACAAACTATAACAATCATAAGGAAAGTCACGGAGAACATGAACAACATCGTGTTATGAAATTCCATATTACTAAATGCTTATACACTTTATCTTCTTTCTCTTTGTCTTTGTGTTGCGTGACCTATCTCTGACATGTTCAAATCATGCCCAACTGCATTCTCAGTTCTGACACTTGCATTATTTTCACTTTAGCAGTTTTGTAAGTCAGCAACGTGTAGTACAGTATAAACTTCTAAAATTCTACTGAACCAGTAGCAGAAACAAATGCATTCCTCCTTGTTCTGGTTACAGTTTTTTTCTTTTTTTTCCAGAGGACAGTTATAAAGGACAACTATACGATTTAATAACAATTCATTGCATTTCCAGAAGCTGAATGCAAATTATATGTGAAAGTAGGCTTGTCTAACAGTTTCTTTTCGCATTATACATGACATAACCCTTTCCTTTCAGTTCATGTAAATAAAAATAGGTAATTGTATGCAAAATACCTGCAGGAAAATGTGTTTATGTTTATGTTACATAAATAACAATGTTTATTGCTATCATTTTAGTAGAAGAGGTATAGTATTGCCTGTTTGATGACAAAACAAGACGAGAAGCTATATAAGAAAGAGTACCAGGTACTGCAAAGGATAGAGAATGCAAAACACAGATGAAATGTCAGGTAGTGTCTTTGTGTTATCTTAATAGAATTTGTGACTTTCTTTGAAATATGTATAAAATAAATGAGGAAGAAAAATTCATATACATCAACTAGCATATAAGACCCTTTTTATTCACTATTGATAGGTTGAGAGAAATGAGTATAATATAGCTGAAACGGTAAAAGTATAATATTTCATAACATAATTATAATAATAATATTAAAGTTCGTGCGAACTTTGTGTTATGAGAATTGTTAAGGTATAGGCTATAATACATGTTTGAAATAAAGATAACACGTATAAATACTTCTGTTTTACATGTCTTATCATCATGTGCAATTTACAAGAGTAGGAATACCTTGCGTCTTTCATCATGAGTAGTTTTCTTTGATTTGACTTTTCATTCTGCACACCCTGCTACTTTCTTTGTTGGAAGTGGTGTAGGTGTGCATAATGTAATTTGTGGTTATTCTCGCACAAGTCCAAAGTGAACTTATTTATATAATAGTACAGAGATACCTACTTATAATAAGGCACCTTTACAGTACAGTTTTCTATTTTAAGGGGAAGTCGGAGGAGGAAAGTACAGTACGTGGTTTAATTTTGCCTTTATGCCTCAAGTGTCAAATACAGCTAGTTAAAGCATGACCACGCTTTTACATATTTTATTAGCTATACCTTCTCAAGTTACCACTGGGTCATGGTGCGTGTAAAACTACAAAAGAATACAGCAAGAAGCTTCGCTGTGCAAATATTTCAAAGAAAACTTCAAACAGAAACCAAGACTGATATTAACTGCAATGAAGATAAGGTTTCTTCTTGTCTGCTTTATAAAGGAACTTCAGCAGGAGACTTACAACAACCACTTTATGAAAAGCTGGCAGTATTAGTTATGAATTGTATGAGAGGTGTGTCGGTGTGTGTAGTCTTCTGTGGAGTAATGCAAAGTTGAAGAACCCAAGTGAACTGTTGCGATGAGAGCTTATTGTTAAAGTTACACTATGTTCAAACGTGGCAAGACTAAGATTATTTTCATGAGAGAAAGTGGAACGCTTTGCTTCAAGTAGGTATATAGGTGTCATATTTGTAGCACAAGAACTACAGGCATACCATGTACTATGTACGTGGCTGAGGATGCATTAATTCATTTTCTTTCCAAGAATTAAAATATTTGACAAGATAATTTATTGATGATTAGTTACACCACTCAGAGTGCGCATAATAGGTTATTAAGTGAGTCTGTATAGCTTACAAGCTATATAGATTGTAACGTTGTTGACAAGTCTATAAAGCATCTCACAATCAATTGCTAGATATAATAATTTACCTTGCTTTAGAAATTAAATATTTAATTCCAGTCAGTCATTGCAAAACAGCTACTTTCTTACAAGCGTTGTAAGTTACGGATTAGGAATGTGGTTGAAAAATTACAAATTTGTCGGATTTATTATATTCACTTATTAGCGATAGCTGATTACAAAAAGTTTATGAAAAAATTTGTTGTTATCGAGGGAAATAAAGCAATAATAATAGATCCAACCATTAGAATAGAAAAACATGTAAATCAACCAATAGAAGTGGATAAGGAGAAAAAATCCATTTATGAACCGTGTGAAGAATATTTTAAGAAAAATTTCAATGTTAACCAAATAGAAGTCATAGGATTAATGATTGGAGCAAGAGGAACAATACCAACATTCGTGGAAGATTTTAGGAAAAGATTTGGATTGGAAAAGGAACTGATAAAGGAAATTGTTCTATCTGCAATCAGAAGCTCAGTGAACATACTAAATTACCATTTTTATACTCAAATAGTTAAAAAGTTAAAAGTTTTAAAAATATCGTTAAGATTAAATAAGTAAATATTTCATGTTTATTACTGTGTCAGTTTGGCAAACCTTGAATAAATGTCAGTCTTTTACTACCACTACTACTAAGATTGAACCTATAATTTAGCTCAGGAAACAAATAGTTTTGGTTTCTTATAATAATGAATAGGCTTTTCTCTCACCCAAATGTAAAAAGAAATGAAGAAAGAATTAAATTTGCAGAATTGCATTGAAATAAAAGACATGAGAATGAAAAAGTTTTTTAATTTTTCAATTGAAAGAACAATAAGGAAGCGTAAAAACCGTTTCAGGTTACAAAGGCAAGGCAAAGGTGTGTTATTTATCACAGAAACGAAATGAATATGTTTTAATCATTATTTTTGTTGTACCTGTGTGAGTAGTGGATAGTAATGTAAAACTTCCGAATATAACAAATTTTTAAAGGAGTGTGTAAATGTATGCGTGAGTAACTCTGTAGTTTATATTGAGATGTAACAAAGGTGTTTAAAATCTTTTGTTCATTTGTTTGCTGGAAATCTTATACAAAGTGAATAATAAAATATGAAATCCGTGTGCATTGCATATAAGAATGTGTATGCTCGTATAGAGCTGATATTGATTCAGAGGCTTAAGAACTACTGTTCCCTGGAGTTTGATAAATGCGTTGATGTTATTTCATTGTATGATATTATGCATGCAGTAAGGAAAAGCGCATATCATGCAGATGCTTGAATTATTTTCAATTTGAGTGTTGTGAGTGTATCCTTACACACACTTCATAAGGAATTGAAAGAGAGTGTTTGTGTGTGGTCTCAATGGTCGCTTCTCATTTCTCATTATGTCTCTCTCAGTAAGTTGATCTGATCATACGAGATTGCGTTTTGTGAATTCAACTGCATGTAAACCTAATGCCTTTAATTTCACTTTGAAATTCTGAAGAACAATGTGGTTTTGTTAAAGAGCATTATTTCAAAATGTATCTATTTGCCAAATTCAAATCACTTTGACGTGATTTGTGTACAGGCAGAATAGATGTTGAAATCATTGCAGTGTGCATATAAAAGCATTAATTAAATACACGTGAAACAGATATAAGGTCATGATTCGGTTTGGTAGATTGTAAATTGTATAAAGTAAAATATTTCTCTTTGATCTGTGTGTATTCAATTGCATATTATGTTTCTGTTTCTGTTACTTTATAAATGATAAGAAACTTTTCGTTCAAGTATATTTTAAGTTTCAACAGAGAAACCGTACGTTTCGTGATGTATATTGTGTAGGGATTGAGTGATTTTAAAATGTTTTCTCAGGTGTATTTAATTTTAAATCTATAAGTACCTATACTACATGAAACATTAAAGCTTAAACGTTGATTTTCTGAAGATTTGTTGGAAAATGCATCTTTTACAGTTTACCATTGTCTTTCTATGTTTTTGAAGCATATATGTGTTGATATAGCATCATGTATTCATAATGGACTACTTTATTACTTCGGCTTAATGTATCTTCGGTAAACAGCATTGTGTATATTGAGTAATAGCCGATTTATTCATAAATCCTCATTCAGAGCCCTCTTTAACATAAAATAAGTAGTTCACTCTTTGCATCTTCTGAAGATAGAGTTAAGTAGCTAAATGTATCGTAAGTGCTCTTTCTGGGACTCCGACTGATATTGTCCATTAACGAAAAGTCTTTGTATTCTCGTTGCATGTTTTTTGCAAACTTTTTAGGCATTTTCCAGTTTTAGTGTTATCAAAGTTACCAGTATTATTATGAGCTCTTATTATACTTAATACAGTATACCAGTTATAATAATATAAATAATATAATACAGTAGAACATAAGTTTCGTAGGTATTTAAATATCAATATTTATGTAAAGCTCTATATACTCTGCGTATACATCTGTAGATTGCTTTTATCTGACTGCTATTATTCTCAAGAGCTCTTCAAAACGTTGCCTGTTGGACTTGCTCTTAGCTAATGCAAAGATACACGTTTCTCATCGTCAAGTCAAAAGCTTCATTTTCCTTCGCTTCCCTTCATTTCCAGATAGAATCACGAATACTACCAGTTTTCTTTCTGAGAAAAGTGCGTTTTATTTTCGTATTTTATCTTCTGTGAACGTTTTTCCTAGAATCTTGGGGAAATGAACCTTTATTATATTACAGAATTACTTACCATCGGCGAAAATAAAATTATTGTGTAAGAGCCATGTCGAATTAATCCGATCCAATAATAATGTCATCTTCATCTTCGTCTCAAGTGCAAATAAGAAATGACAAATTGTTGCTTATAATCTACAACACTCCTATAAGTAGCTTAAGAAGTTTTTCTATATTATAGCTCTTTATTATTACTTATTCGTATACGAAGCTTGGATTCACACTAACAGACCCGTATAATATTTTATAAGTAAAGTTTTTTTCAGGGAAATCCTTATAGCAAGAATTAAGTAATACCATAATATAAGTAAATAGGAAATACTAGTAATGCCACCGCGATGTAGTAGGTTCAATTGAATCTATATTTTATCTTTGAGTAAGTATATTTATAAAGGATGCATTAAATAGTGAGGAAGTTGACAAAGAAAGCTTTCACTTTCTTCTTACCTGATGCTTTATGTCCTAATTCGCAAGGAAGTAACGGCTTACTGTACAATTACATGAAAGAAAGTTTCGTGGATCAAAGTGGAAAGGAAGGAAACCAATCTAGTTCCAGATTAGTTGTATTGTAAATCTAGGTGCTGAATTTACACGAGCAAGAAAAGGAAAAGAAGGCGATTCAGAAAAAACACGCTATGCTACACGTTCTTCAGCTACACTACAGCTTAGTGTTTATGTTTAGGATAAAAATTAATCTTATCTTTTATCTGAACTAGTTTTTATTCAATATAGTAGCAAATATATGTGTACAAAACTATACTTCTCTATGTACAGATAAACTATACAATTCATTAATACTACTAATGTAACTTTTTACATTACTAATACCATATACCATGTTTAGACAATACCTAATAATAATGAAGTATAAAAAATATGTTTTTCTTATGAAAGTAATTTAGAATTGTTACAGCGATAAAGTGTTAAGAATTTTAGCAGTAAAAATGTCAGACATAATTATTACACTGAACATTCATGTGCGAAAATGCAAAATAACAATTTTTAAAAATTTTGCAGTTAATAATTAAATAAATGAATATAAAATGTCCGAATGTTATTTTCTTTGCAAATATTCGAAATGTATAATTGCATTTTGTGTTAGGTTGTTGGTTTTCCATTTCAACATTACGTAATCATAATTTGTAAGAAATACGTTGGATATCTGATAGGATAGTTTTTGAGTGGAAAAGTAAAAAAAGTAATCACTTTGTATTCACGGATGAATTCTCTGGATTCCAATAACTAAGAAAATGGATTAGGGGGACAGAAACACATATTGGGAAGTCTATCGGTCCATTACTGATTTGATAATCCAATGTGGCCTTCAACCTCATTTCGTCGTCAGATATAAAACTAGCTCGTATCTTGCTTTTGCTAATGTAATGCCCACAGCGATTTAGAATGAAGGAACCCAATTGAATAGTCATTCTTCCAAGAAATAGTGGGATTGCTTAGCGTAGTATAGTGCTAAGAACAGCAGAGGAGTAGCCCGAATTTCATTTTTAGACTAACCATTGGGATTTGCGGATCACAAAATTATCCTTTCATGCTTACATTGTGTAACAGAGTAAAGTGAGTTTAAGGAAGGTAAATTCCTGGACTTTGGTGTATACTATTTTATTACTGCATCGTTTTGAAAGGTTAAAAGTGTACTTTAGCAAGCGTTGTATAGGCAAACGATTTTTCTCAGAGAGTCTCCGCAAATGTTGCAATTCTAAGTTTCCCTGTAATTGCTAGCTAAACGTTCGGTTCAATCGAAGAAAGATTTGACCTCATTTTTCACAAGGGTATATAGTACCAAGTCCCGGATGAACTTAAACTTTACTGTTTCACGCTTTCTTACTTTGTGAGTTTCCGTCCGAAGAAAAAGTGGAGAAACCGAGAGCTGTGCTTTCACAAAAGAAAACACAGCTGTTAGAAAATTATTCGCAGAATGCACGCACTCATTTATTGCTTTATGTGCATAAAAATGAACCATTTGTGTATGGGGATAGCAATCAGGAATTATAAATATTTATGACAGAATTTCCGCCTTCCGCTTAGTTGTTTCTGTATTACTACTCGTGACTTTCTTCCCTTTTGTTAAATGGTAAAAATATTACAACTACAACCAAGGCAATTTTTCTTCGGATATTTTATTTCAAAACATGTGTGCAATTTCAAATATAATTTCTCCAGTGATTGACTTGGCGATTCCACTGCCGACGTTTATGTCTGAATGTGGGTACTACTTCGTTTTCTATATTATTTTCACCACAACCCAATGGAGGTCCTGCATATTTGTAAATACTGAGGGACCATTCTCCACGACTCAAATCATCGCATTTTATTTTTTCCAAACACTTGTAATAAGCTGCATGTCTCCTATAAAATAGTAGTCACAAATATTTGATGCTCTTTTCTTAATTTGATTAGGAAAATAATTTATTCTTGTTGAGTAACACAACTTACAGGCAAATATCAGGAGAGGTCATTTCTGTATCCCATTGTTTGCAAGCATGTTGCCATTTTTCGATTCGGGAACAGTCAGTCGTCCCTCTAGGACCGTTTTCGTCATTAAGAGCTTCTTCTCTTTTCAATCTATCTGGAATTATAACAATTGTATTCATTTGTAAGAGCAAGGGTTTATAGTTAAGAGTAATACAAGTAGTAAGGCATACCTATGTAGCCATTTCCATTGTCATCTCTGCAAATCGCTTTGAGAATGCCCATGTAAGCTTTTGGGGTGATTCCTTTGCCTTTTTCTGCATTACATTCCCTAGACTTTTGAATAACAGGTTTCCAGCATTTTTCATATCTGCTTTGGTGTTTGCACAACATAGAGATTTCTTTTGGCTGCGAAATGTCCGACTTTGGCAATGAAAAATTTTGAAGACAATGTCCAAATTGTTGCTGCAATTTTTCATTTAATTAGTTTTATTGGTTGCTTAAGACATGATTATTCGGAATTCGAGATACATTTTTTGTGTAATTTTGTATATTTCTCACCATTTGATCCGTAAAAACTTTTTCGTGATCCGGGCAGTATCTCAAGGAAGAGTAGAATTCCATATAATCCCCATAGTGCAAAATCTGTAGTTTAACTTTTGGAATAATGCAAATCAGTGTGACGAAAATGAGTTTTAAAATAATCATGTTGAGAGTATTCGATTTTGACAACTTATGTCTCTCTCTGAATTTTATGTGTGTATGTTATATGTATAATATAGCTAGGTATTAGGAATCGGTGGAAGGTAGATAGGCCGAACTTGTGGAATTAGTTAGAGGTCCAGATAAGCCGATTATAAACCTTTTGTCTTCGTCAACCCAAATTGTTGATAAAAA
>JABASD010006506.1:0-10110 GCA_019776165.1 Pogonognathellus flavescens | reverse complement strand
TTCCAGGCCAAATCGCTTTTCGCTTGCCCATTTTTTAGCTACAGTTCAAATAATTTATTATTTAATCTCTAATCATGCATTCTGCATTGCATAATAAATATAGATATTGCTAAAAAGGTAAATAAGATCTCCTTAGGTCTAAAAAGGATATCGGTAAATTTTCTCTTTCGATGCGCGTTTCTGGAGTTTTACAGAAGATGGTTCATGTTACAAAGTTCAAAGTTCAGTTTGATTTCAGTGACAAAATCAGGCCATGTACATAACAACACAAGTACACAGTGCATTGCATAACTTTTTTACTTACTCTAAAAATCCATCTGAGACATATCAGTTTTTATTCCCACTTTAAAGTTTTCATTTATTGCAATTGTTTCCCTATCTATAAATAATAGAGCAGTCGATTAGTCAGTATGAGTTTATCAGATGAGCGCGTGTCTTCAACTGCGTTACATTGTCGAACCCTTTTACAAAAAGTTTTGAAAAAACAACGTAGTTTGTGTTGTAGTATTCCCCCGCATGCATATTGAATTTTCCAATAAATAACACTCATTAATTTATAGCCATGTACAGGTAGATACTGTTTAGGTACATTATTTGGAACGATTTGTCACATTAAGAAACATTATTTTCCCTCGAGTATGTTCAATGGCCCAAAACTGTTCCACATTCTTGCATGCATAAGAGCTGAAATTCGTGCTTTCGTTGTCGCATCATATGGAGACGTGTTTCACACGTCGTTTTATTTCTCTACTGCAGTGTAATAACGAAAAAGGAGATACTATATCGGAAGGTAGGTGTGTATAAAAGTAAAATACACGCCTGAGGACCTGTAGATGGAAATAAAAAGTTTTGCTCTGTCTTGCCACATTAAAAGTGTAGAATATATATGAGAAACGAGATGAATACTGAAATAAATATGAGCAGATGTCAACAGCCCTTCTCATTTCTCAGAACAAACCGATGTGTACGAAAGAAGTTTTAAATTCAGCCAGGGTGGCTACCAGCTACGTAAACTGGGGACTACTATGTTAAAATAAAATATGCAAGGTGTATACTAAAATTGCGTTTCTTTGAGAACTATAGCTTCAGCTTCACCATCTTCATAAATTGTAATGGCAACAAGAACGACATGAAAGCTGACAGCAGCTTGTCATGTGTGATAGTAAAAGGTAAAATATAAAAATTGCCATTACATCACACAAGTTGCATTCAGACATTCATACATGGCAAATGACAAGGCAGGAGCACTTTGTACAACATATGCATTATATATCATATATTTCTCAAGTAAAAGCATACAGCCATTATACATTCTGACGGCTGTGTGTGTGTTATGGACGAAACATCATTTTTCACTCAAAATTCATTACCAATATTAACAGACATAAAACATAAGTAATATAATTTTATAGAACACTTAAAATCTTGCAGTCACAAGCAAGTCAAATAAAAGTCAATGCCGGCAACGTGAAGTATACAACTAAATCGATTTCATTAGTTGGCAAATACAACTACATAAAATATTTTCTCTGTAAAGTTTTAAGTGTAAGTACCTACTTGCCGTATAATACCTGCTATGTCACACTGCTTGCTTATTTAGTACATACTACATACATGGGGTTCCTTTGCTTTTGTATTCTGTTTGACTGAACAAATAATTCAAAGCTTTTACAGATCCTTGCAGAGTTTCCATATTTGCAAATAATACAATATTCCATTCCAAACATCCACACGCTTGAAATATGTTACCTTGCTGCAAAAATGTGGAATTAAATCAGGGATAGTGAAATGCGTCTGACACGCATGGTGTATTTTATAACAAAGTTATGTAGGGACATCAGATGAATAGAAAAACATTTGAATTTGACTTGAATGTCAAAGCTTTTGGAATTCCTTCAGTTTGTGAGTATGAGGATGTTTGTATAATAGGTACAGTACTATGAAAGCGTAAATATGTAGGTTCTCTGTCTTGATTTTTGGCAGGAAAGGAAAAGTAGGACACATCCCATACGTAATAACATTGGGAAAACTGGAGAAAGTACTTGTGCATTATGTATTCGCCTTATAATCCTTTAATGTATTCCTTAGAACTGTACTTTGTACTTTTAGGTCTACTGAATAACACAAAATGCCTGTTTTTCTGAATGTTTATTCTGCAATTCTGTATTTCACTAG
Source organism: Pogonognathellus flavescens (assembly GCA_019776165.1). NCBI lineage: Eukaryota > Metazoa > Arthropoda > Collembola > Entomobryomorpha > Tomoceridae > Pogonognathellus > Pogonognathellus flavescens. Next base: position 7,935 of record JABASD010006506.1, on the reverse strand, counting down.
CTGCTCTTATGGTTTTGTCATTAGTCAAGTGAAAGCTCAATGTATGCAAACAGTAGGTTACTGGAAATGTGCTTTTCTCCTTCGTGGCTGTTCCTGGCCTGCTCACTTTAAGTGCACGCTCTATGAATTATGAATTATTGACAAAACGGAAGAGATAGCAATAATTGATGTGCTGATTCAAGTGCTGATGCAGACTGCGTGGCTATAAAAGCAAGAGCAGAGACAGTTCAGTCCTTCAGTAATGAAGTGCCTTCAGTTTCTAGCTTTATTTGCAGTACAAGGTCATAATTTTCGTCGTCATATTTCGTTTTCATTCTCCTTCCTCCCTAAACTAGTTAAACTACCCACATCACTTTCACATAACAAAGACAAGCTTGGTTGGAGTCTGTATGCTGCAATAATAAATGAATGAATGCAAATCATGTTTTTCTCCTGATATTTGCTGTGCTGTAACTTCCCATCTCTTCTCATCCTTCAAAATTTTGCCTTAAATGAAAAGCGATATAAATAAAACGCTCGAGTATCATCATTGTATCATTCAAAAGGCAAACAAACTACATCCCCGCATCCACGAGAGTTTGTGATTAAACTTCAAGTAATGTTTACATGCTTCAGTTGCTGGAGAGCTTTTACCGGCATATGGTTTTCTCATTTCCCAATTTATCATCGCTTCAAGCGAAAGGAAAGCATAATATCATCTAATATTCAATACATTTATACAGTGCATAGATAAACTTATTACTTCCACTTCAGTTGCTTAACTCGAGTATAAAATTGCATTTGACTCTTCTGTAGATCTTCAAACTACAGAGTATACGAAATAAACACACACAGAGTTTTATAGTTAATATTCTGTATTATTGACGAATATATGTAATATATAATGTAAGAACACTACCCTTGGGTTCTATATCATCCTACATAATTGCCTTATTGTATTCCATGAAATGATGAGTAAACTGGTAGACTGTGCGCTTTATTGTCTTTCTTTCATATGTGAAAACAATTTAAAATTTGTTATGCAAACGTGGTTTCAGCTGAAAGTAAACACGTTTCCAAAAAACCGTACATAAAAAGAAAATGTATTGAGTTTAATCTCTCGTTCTAAAACGTACAAAATCGATTTAGTTAATGAACGATAATTAACAATTCTCAATAACTAAGTAGTTTGAGTTTATTTTCATAATGCATCCAATTTTTGCTAGCTAAGTATTTAATAAAGTAATACAGCAGGATAGTACAGTAAATCATCCACCCAAGTTTAAGTAGATAGTATTGGCAATTTTCAGAGCTATATACATGGTGCACACAATTTGCACATGTACTTCCCATGGTATGTCTACCGATTAAGACAACTTAATTGCCCGCATCGATGATATTATGAGGTTATACGTACCAAGGTCTGTCTTTTTAATAGTGACGCAAATTTACATACAAAAGTTTGATGCTAGGGTTTACAAAGAGGGAAACCAAAGGGATATAGCTTAAAATAACAGACATGAATGTCATTTGATACTGTGCATTTCTTTCTATGTCCTTTATGTCGTTAAATCCAATATAACCTAGTTGAAAGAATCAGAATCGAGGAATACTACTCGCCATTAACCGTAAGACGACATTACCAACCATTCAGTATACAGTGAGTGAGTACGGTGTTCCCACTTCTCACAATCAACCTGAATGTTCTCTCAATAGAAATTTTGTTACTGAGAACGAGTCTACATCTGCTCGACTGATCAAATTTATCCTTAAACTCGATTTTATCCTTTAACACCATTACCACACATCTTAAGTCTCTTAGGTCTAAATTCCACAAATAACATTTCATCCGTTATCTTAGCTGTTACCTAAATGAATCACTAGTGCAACTTTTTATTTCACGTAAAATCTATGATGGGATTGAAAGCAAAAAAAGATCCCAATATAATAAAACATGTAGGAGACTCAAACACGTTATATAGAATTCTTTGCTGGGTTTAACAGCAAAATGATTAAGAAAGGACCTATTTTTGAAACAATACACAAAGCAAGCAAAAACTGTTCATGCATAGAACTATTTATTGGACGGAAATATTTTTGGATAAAGAAAGTCACCCAGCTAACAATAATATATTTTTGTCTGACGCCAGGAAACTTGGCAAAATGGTATATAGGTACACAGCATAGCTTATACCATAAATACAAGGACACGATCTACACGCACAAGCATGGCTAGGAGTCTAAGTTTGCATTTTGACAATATTAGTACTACATACATATATGTAGTATGTACTTATATTGTATATTATATGTGAATTTGTGTTATTGTGTATTGCTATTACCGTTGTTATTAGTTTGTATGTCCGCTACACCTGCTTTCTACTCTACTTTCATCATTGTATTCCATTAGGAGACAGACAGATCAATAATAAGTTTAATAAGCAACTGCAATTCCTTGCGTGGACGTTCATAATTACATATTTTGAATTCAACCCCTAATGCGACAACATAAATGAGTTGTGATGTCAGTACCACATTTCGTTAAAAAGATTTCGGATATTTTCGCATGAATATTTATTTCACCTTCATACACACTAACACACTTATACATACACTATGCCAATATACTTATCTGCGTCAGCTCAGGATGCCTAAAATTTATTACTCTAAAGTTAATTACTTGTTAATTAGTTAATTACTAAAGTTAATCTTAAATCATTTACACCTTTTTAAAGTTCAAGCGAGTTTACTGTACATTTTTGTTCCGTTAAGAGTGATGTTTGTCTGCAATATTGTACCTATAACCTCATCTTTAATTAAATTTCAACAACATTTATATTCCATACGTACATCACCGTAAAACAGCTATAATTATAAGAAAACATTTCCATATTGATATGGAATCAGATCCGGAATCCATATAAATAGTCAACCCCAGTCAACGGATCAGTAATTTTTTTATTATGCTTTCCTAATAATATTATTATTACTAGTAAACTGAAATAATATATTTTAGGAAAGAAGACGCAGAACGATTCAATTTAACAAAGGATGTGCAAGGACCAACGAACGACTGAAAGTGACAATAAATAGTACAGACGTCTTCTATTAGTCTTGCTTTGGTTATTTTACACATCCATAAATTATGCACGATCACGGTCATGTTATGGTTTGCATTATTACTACTCATTCATGAAGTAGAAGTAAACAAGTAACATAAAGTACTTGTACGAAAAAGAACCGAAGAAAGTTTATAAAAATGTCTGTATTAAATATTTCTAAGCATACTTCTTGGAGTTTTAAGTATATTTGAAGTATTTCTATACATAGCTCTTAGAGTTTTAAGTAGTGCATACTATTTTCTGCAATTTTTACTTGTGTACGTACCTTTTGAAGAATTCAGCAAATAGTTCGTCACATTGAAAATTGTGCGAAAGTAAGTTGAATGGAAACGTGAGGGCACAACTTCGTTAAGAATTTGCAGCGAGTAAAATATATCCCCGAAGATAAATATAGATGGAAAGCTTCTCTTCTCCCCGGGTTTACGCTTTTCGTCGTCTCTTGACTTTATCTTTCCCGAAATATCAAGATAGGCCAGCTAGGGCGAGTATAAAACTTTCACCAGTCAGTCGAGACTGAATTGTCGTGTAGTAGTATTAGTCAATCTCCAGACTCTTCACGCTAACGTCATCGTATCTTGATATTTTCTTCTATAGAATCAAAAAACTATCGGTATTTCTTCTTCCTAGTTGCTAGCACTATGATCCATATATGTTAGAGGAGGCATGAGACGATAATACCCCACTACTACTTTCACTGTATGAAACTTTTAGTTCATGGGATCAATTCGCCTTTGACTTTCACTTATCCTTTGAGCGGGCTGGATGCGTCTTAGGCTATATTTATACGTGTGATGGTGATTCTTATGGCGGTGGAGGATAAACAAGTGGGCCAACAATTACTTATAGTAAGAATCTCATGAAAGACGCTCCTCACACAAAGTCAATGGTGATGAACTGAATGAGAATCATCGTGAGCAATTTACTCTGTGATGATAACGATTAAATGTCCAAATGTCGACCTTGTTATCAACATAAGTTACTCTTTCTAAAGGAAACTACTATCCCTTTTTCCTTCAAATTACTGCGCAAAATTAACTAAATAGTTCATTCTACCCCAGAACTACACAGTACCATTAAGATTTACAATGGGGAGTGTCTCAAAACAGATTCAGGCTAAAATATTGTTACCGTAAAAGGAAGAGATATCTAGAAGCACAAATGCCACACAGAAGAACCAGCTTTCACTGTAGCAATCTCTTAATTCGTCTGCTTTTAGTTTCCACTTGCTTACTATTAGTACCTACAATTACACACTCCTGGTATATTTATTTGCTTCGGAGAGAATACTGACTGTTACGTCTTACGTTTCACTATGTCTAGAAGTTAAGGTAGTCCGACGCAATCAGACGGAGACAATGCTTGCCAAACCAAATCACACTACGCCAATGCAATGCAATTCACTCAATTCAGGTCAATTGAAAGTTTAGCTCGCAGGGATATTTCTATACTTCAGAGTACGTTAATTTTAACTAGGCTGCAGTTTGCTTTTGTTCAAACATTTGCTCATGATATACGATTTCAGCGGATGGTTACTTTCGCTTTGATTTTATTAACTATACTTACACTGTGGTTCGCTTCCTCTTTGTTACAAATTGTTTTATTACGCGAAGAAAGGAAATTCTCCCAATTTCATTCACACATCGAGCTGTTTGTGTTTCAGATGATTCTTGCAAGTATTTATTGGAGGAGTTCTTGTGGGTTATTCGAATGGTAGTTTTGGTAAGTTGTCATTTCAAAATAACCTTTCACCTTTGTTTTGGAAAATTTAGATAATTATTAATTACTAATTGATTAATTCAAAACATTTTACTTGAGAACGTATCTTGTATCCACCTACTGCTATAATGACGTTATATTTTTCACACTTTGAAAAGTTTGAACATTCGGTTTGCAAATAACGTTTAGTTTTAAATAAGGAAAGTTAGAGATAAGCAAAAGTTACAATTGTTTCTGGTTTCTTAGATTGGATTTTAATTCGTTATCCCGACTTGCTATATTTCACTGCACACGGCACGGCACGGAAGACCTTTGGGTAATTTAACATGAAAGACCTGCAGCACGAAAACTCTGCGCAGATCGGATCAAAGACATTTGAAGACCATTACATCAGGAGACAATCCGGAATCCACTGGCTCAATACAATGCCTGTTTTCTTTCCGTGTGACTTGAGACTTCCAGCAACTATTTTTGAGGTTTCTGTTTTCAATCAAAGGCACGGTGACAATAAAGTATTTCTGCCCGGAATGACTACAATATCATTAACCGTGGAACAGGGAGTTCCAGAAGCACAAAGCACAACCGAAGGAAAATTCCTCCTGGTAATATTGCTAATAGCGAAATACCATTGAAGGCACGACAACTAAAGCTAAACACGGCATACCACGAAAAGAATGAAATTCAAATTGCCAGGTAAACTGTCATTGGTGAGTGTTCAGAGTTTGTTACTTGTCAACGTTATTATATCACATATATGCGTATAGAAGTTCACTGATGGTGGTTGTGTAGAACATTATAACCGTCACCGTAACTGTTGCTTCCTTTTCTGTAGACGCTCCCTTTAATAGTAAACTGCACATCACAGAAGGATGTCAATTTCAAAACGAGCCCGCAAAATGACAGTAAACATTACTCAGAAATGTAAAGGAAAGGCAATAGTGAAATAATACTCAATGTCTGCTGTACTTTTGCTATTATCAGATACGAGTATTTATTATGGATGTACTTTCTGTATCGCTCAACACAAAGGACACAATAAATATACAAACGAAATTAATAGTCTACTTTCGATTCGTTTTAGTAAATAGCTATAGCTTTAGTGTGTGTCTCTGTTTTTGTCTGCAGTACTCTGATCTAAATTCGCATAGGTATTCGTCACTCCCATACAATTTTCTACAACGACTCAATACAACTTTTAATACATTTTGCTTTTAATAAGAATACTATGTGAGTCATGTCTAGGTATGTTTGTGTGTGGATGTTATTAAAGGTAGGTTGTTGTAATATTGCAGCAGCAAAACGAATAATCGTTGCTGGGTCTGTTTACGGAGGTATACTGTAATGTGGTGTGTCAGTTAAGGAGTTAATGTAGTATAAAGAGAAAGTGTACCTACCCGAAGTTATTTATCCTTAGTGTGAGAATAGATAATATGGTTTTGATGCCGCAGGATTAACACATTTAGACCTTGATGTCCCTATTACAGGTTTGAATGATTTTGCTGGAGTTGTTGGAAGTGGTAAAGCCACGTAGCACGGACACACTGATAAACTGCCAACCCGTAACGTAGAGTCCCAGTCCCGTCCCTCACAGAACTGAAACTGAACTGAGAACGGAGCAGAGCAGGTCGACGAGCACATTTCGGCTTTTAGTTTTTGCACAAGAGCACAATTCAACTATTTCGTACGGGCGAAAAGCCCCAGTTAAACCTATTTGATTCTTTGCTGGTTTTACTCGCCCAGTTTCCAGTTCAGTCCGGACTCCGAAATAAGAATGAATATGTGCAACGGGAGCCATATATTTCAATAGAAAAATTGTTATGTGTACACATTCTGCTATAAGCTGCACTTTGATACTTTCATATCACCAGCAGTAGAAAACTCTCCCTTTACGTTCCCTTCTGTTTTCTTCGTGAGCTAAAACTTTCTCTTGTCTCGAGTAATAGCAGTGGAGGAATAGGAATAAGTAATTTAATGTATTGCATTTTGGATTAGCTACAATGTACAAACTGAGAAAAACGTTGCTTGTAGTATGTGGTAGGAGTACATGGATACCTAGTTAGTTGTATAGCTTTATGTCTTTCTGCTACTGAAAAAGAAAGTCTTGGCCAAGGAAAAGTAATAGCAGGTGTAGGTATGCCATGCCTAGTTATTATATCCTCCTTCTTTACTCCTATACTTACGATACACATACAACATGCTATGTAGTCAAAACTGAACACAAACTACAAACTAGGATGGATTTATTTAGTCTTCGGTTTTATATAACTGAAAAATTGGAAACTGTGTGTTGGATTGGATATACTTATAGATAGACTGAAAATTATTATAGGTTCAGTTCTGCTGACGCTCAGAACTGCATGGAATTCTTATTGAAGAATGAGATGTTCTGTGCATCTCTCTCCTTTCTGTACTTTAATACTACAAACTTGGTCTTTACAATACTCTCTACAGTATGAGGTGTGAGAGAGAATTGAGATGAAGGAGTAAGCCAAGCTTAAAGTTCACTGAAAGGAAAATAATACTAAGGCAAAAGTCAAGCGGTGAAAGTACATTTATATAAAAGCTATGCAATGACAATGTATATGTATACGCAGTATACGGGCATTAAAATGCTGTAGTCTCCCAACAAGTCATAACTATACGCTGCTCTGTGTACAGTAACTACAAGACAGGAATTTTAATAACAGAGTACAGAGTGATCAATAAATGGCATAACTTGTACTTCCTAGAAATAACGATTTTATCTTCTGAAATTTCCGTTTGTTTTGCGTACAGTTAACTTGCCAGAGTGATTAATTGCTGCATTAATTGTATAGGGAAATTACAAATAAAACATTCAACATTTTTCACACGAAAGCGTTTCGTTACTTTGGTTGAACAATTTGTGCAAGTATTTTCGTGCTACTATAATATAATACATTCTAACACTACCTAACCAAAACTTCGAGTTTTAGTAAGCTATGCCACACACGTCACTGTGTAGTGTGCACTCTTCAAATAATGACGTATAAAAGAATGCAGTAAAAATCGTACTTTATTCGATCTTCTTAAAGCTTGCTACTATCTGGTGATACAAAATTAACTGTACAGCGCACCGTACCTTGAATAATTCTTTTCT
>JABASD010006505.1:0-10110 GCA_019776165.1 Pogonognathellus flavescens | reverse complement strand
GAAGTAACCATGTCACAGTTAGTGTTACCGTGTCATAGTTCACAACACAATGTCAATGTTCGCTTCGTTACTTCTTTGGACCGTTGCAAATGGTTTATTGCTTCTGTAATTAAAAATGGATTGTAGTTGATTCTCAAGAAAAAGCAAACTAAATTCTTACTGAATGGTATCGATGTTTCAGTCTGATTTAAGTTTTCTTACATTAGAATTACGAATTTGCGTCTCTGCTGAGTTTCTTGTTTGAGCATTTTTGAATATAAAATATAATATTATTATGATATCAATGCAGTGTTTGAGTAGCAATACAGCTGATCCTATAACATTAAACAAACAAATAGCATTTAATAATTACGAGACTGGTTCAATACAATGTTAGAAAGTAGTAGCGCAGTAGTCATAAATAATTCCGTCTCGGTTTTTTCCTTTTGTAAACAAAAATCACAAACACAGTTAAAGTACTTCTGGTTGACAAATAAAACTATAAACCGAAATGAAAACACTATATTGTTTACAAAAGAAGTCATATCCATTTCAACAACATATCCAACTCAACGACCATTCGTAAAATGATTATTTGCGTAGTAGACAAGGAAAATCTTACCTTCAACCTTACTCACCACTCACATACAACATAACAAAGAAAACAATAATATCTTATTAACTTTTAACGTCCAAAGTTAGTGAATTGTTGGTTATGATTATAATTAAACACAAATGCAGTCACCGAGGCAGACACTTGCTGCAATAATATTATGCGCGGTGTTTTCTTCTTTTTGTTCTTGATTCTGAAAAAATCGAAAAGATAAACAACAGATAAAAACCCACCGGGATGCTTTTAGCTTCACTTGTTCTTCGCAGCAGAAACTTTCATGTGATTGTAATCAAACTCATGCGGTCTGGGAATGGTAACGCCCACTCCTCAATCACGTGGTTTCTGTTCTTCCTCAGTTCCCAATCACGTTACGCATTGAAAGTTGTGTCTCGTTTGGTTGGAAACTTAGAAATATACAGATTATAATTTCATCTTGGAAATCAACTTTCAGCGTTTGGAAATAAACTTTCGACTTTTGGAGGTCGATTTCTTAAAATTACCTACTAAAATTTTACAAGTATATACTTTTTAATGTAACAGTTATTAATATTGTCTTGTTCTTTAGATGGGGACGCCTTTGGAGAATTTGGAAGGCCAGTTGGAACTATTTATAGAAAATATTCGTCAGATTAAAATTATCGTCAGCGATTTTCAACCTCAGGGACAGAATGTACTAAATCAAAAAATGTAAGCTAATTAATAATTATTATAAATAAATAAATGGTACTTCTAGGTCATGGGTAATTACTAATAAAACTCTGGCAATTCCGAATTAAAAAAAACTTACAATGTTTGTGAATTAAATCTAACTTACAGTCAAACTGTTGTTACTGGTCTTCAAGAAATTGACAAATTGAAGTCTCAAGTCCAGGATGTTCACGTCCCTCTTGAAGTGTTCGAGTAAGTGGATATCAAGCATTCATAATAATAATGAGTCGCAACATAATAAGTCATGCAGTATAATTTTTATAAGAATCTTAGTTAATTATTTCTGATTTGTGTTGTCCTGTTGTTGCATCACTTGTAACAGAATCTGAATCTGATCAATAATTATTATGATTCTTATCAAAGTTTGACAAAGCAAGCAAGTTTGAGCATGATATATATATATATATTTATATTATTTTTTGTAGCTATATTGACTCTGGCCGCAACCCACAACTCTATACGAAGGATTGCATGGAAAAAGCGATGAATAAGAATGAAACAGTACGGGGGAAGATCGATGCGTACCGCCGTTTCAGAGCACATCTCTTGGTGGAGCTGACCAGCGTGTTTCCAGCAGAGATGGCCAAATACCGCGCTATTCGGGGGGATGAGCGTCCTATGTCTTGATTAAGTGAAATAATTTCTTTTTATATTTGTAAATAATTTTGGAATCAACAGTTTGTTTAAATTAAATATTACGTTTATTAAAGCGCATTAAAAGTTTTTCTTAGCCAATGGCCTTTACATTTTATTACTTACAAAATTCGGTTCAATTTATTTAAAACATTAACCTACGAAAATGGCATTACATTTTGCAATAAGCTTCGATATAAAAAAATACTTGAATCTTCAATAATGTCTTAGTTAAAGTTTATAAGCTGCAGGTACACATTTGCTTTGTAATTATAACAATACGTCACAAGTTTTTCACAATACTATAATCATTAGGCGAAGTAAAGTAAGCAGAAAGTTACTGTTTCTTGCCTCTTTTGCTGGTTACTCTTGTAGGGATATTTTTCTTCTCGTCACCACGTTTTCTCTTCTGTGTTTTTGAACTAGAACTTTTGTTTTTCAATTTTTCTTTTGGATCGTCATCGTCATCATCGTCGCTGCTGCTGTCTCGCAACCTACGTCCTTGTCCTGCACCCTCATTCTTCTTTTTCTTTGACGAATGAATGCTGCAAGTACGCTTCAGGAATTCCTCTGGGCATGTCGATTTCCATATGATCAGCTTACAACCTTTTTAGGACAAAATTATTAGCAATATTAGCACTAGTAAACTAATCTATTTCCATTATTGCAAACTAAGTGATTTGCACTGACTAGACCAATGCAAATGAATAATTAATTTAAGATTTGACTACGTGTAGCTTACTACACTACATTTATTTCGATCAATATAAATTACCCATTCCAGAGGCCAATATTTCTCCCGTCGGATTAAACTCGTTCAAGCTGACTATGCCATTTTCTGGAGGATACAATTCTTCAATCAGTTTTCCACCATTTCCATCATAAAACTGTATGGTTCTTGCCAAGTGGTTCTGTCCCTTCATAGGATAAAGGCCTATAACAATAATGTCACTTAAAGGATGCCAGCTGGCCTGTAAAAACAAATAATTCATAGAACAAACCCAAATTACAAGCCTCGAGTAATGTAAAACGACTACAAATGCATATAAGTTTTCATCAACATACTTTGATTGCTGTTATATGCTGGAACTGACGATGACCCTGTGTTATGGTCGTTTTCAAATCCCATAAGGGACCTTGATACACTCTAACTTCATCTTTTTGATCGCTGGTCAGGAGTAGAGAACCATTCAGATGGTTGAACTGAGCTACATTAACTCCAGCATTGTGTTTTAGCATTATTAGCGGATTTTCTTTCTTGAGGTTTCTTAGATCCCACAATTTCACATGATTACCTTTGGTGTCAATAGAAGATGTCGCAATCAAAGTAGGTTGTCTGTAATAATTATACAATGAAATTGAAATGCGTATTAACAGCAACGCATTTTATGGATTTTAGTTTTACAACATTGACTTTTTTTGTTCTTACTGTGCATTGAATTCACAATGATGTATTTTGCTACTATGAAGTCTTTCACGGGAAACTTTTTCTCCATGCAACGTAAATAAAGAAGCGTAGCCCTTGTTGTCGCCCGTTAACATTGTATTGGTTGATGTCGATATATCCATTGCTGTGAACCAGTCAACCCTGAACAAAATATACTTCATTCATGTCATGTTTCAAATATACAATTTCTCGTTTTTAGTGAAAGCACAAAAATAAACTCACATGGAATTGTTTGTATCTTCGTAAACATGAGTATTCACTTTCCTCTCCAAATCAAATTTAGCTACGGTTCCATCCAGGGAAGCTCGGAAAATAGTCGATGGTTCGAGATCGTGGAATTTCATGGCGAAAATAGCAGAACCAGCCCCTTCCTGTATCAGATGTAGTCAAGTAATATAAAATTCACCCTTTAGTCATTTTTCAAGTTTGCTGGATATATTTTTATATTTATTTCTTTACCCCAGATACTTCCAAAGTTTTTTCAAAGCTACGACTTGTATAATCATCTTCCATGGTTTGGTTTGCAATAATCATGTCTCCGAACTTGGACGCAGCTGCTAGAAGAAAAGGACGATTTTTATGCCAAGCTAGTGAAGTAATTCTGCGGCTGAAGACGTGTAGGTAAGTTGACCGCTCTGACGACTGAATTGGAATGAAAGCCTTCGTATATTCTTTGACCATACTGTTTCTTATCTGTAAATGTTTAACGATAGCAAAATACAGGATTATTTGATCATATCATATCAATCATATCAATTCTAAATGTTTATTGATAACAAAAAAATCAAATAAATATCCTTCTCAAAGTTTTTTGAGATCTGTAGCGACAAGAGAACCATCCCCATTGGATTGGATGGAATCTATATGTGAGAAATGAGAAAAAAGGGAATTGTCAAAATTGTAGGCTTACCTGTGTGACATAATTTAGTCGAGAGAAAACTGGTCCCCATTGAAGATTGTCAAGACAAGTTATAATTGACGGGAATGGATTAACAAATCCATTAGACTCCTCTTTATTTACTGAAACGTTGGCTGCGGCCACAACTGAACTTTTATTTTGTTTCCCCATTTGGACAATGCAATCAACATGTAATGGTGCTTGGTGCTTACAATGATCAATGATGCGTATAATAATGTTGAATGTAATATTATACAAACCTAAACACTAAACTGATCAAAATTATACTCATAAAATTAAGTTTTTAAAACTCATTAAAACAGTTTTTGGAACTTCCAGTCCAGATTACGTCTATAATGTTTGATTACACTTCAGAAACTTTACTTCTGTTTACGTCTGGTTTGCAATTTGCAACTTGCGAAACTGAATTGTTTTGATGAGTGTTTTGGGTTGACTTTTATGGGATATGCGATGTGCACTTTGTGCACGTGTATTTATACATAAAAGGCGGCAGCGCCACAATACACGGTACACCGTGTCGTGTAGGCCATGTGCACACACAATACGCAATATACGCATACTATTAAACAAGGGCGTACACAGGATTGGGTAATGGATTCGGCTTATTTAGTCCTTTGGCTGCAAATTCTTAAAATTCGTTCAAATAAATAAGTGTCAGTCTAAAGTCTAAACTATTTTGAATGTTACTTTAATATTTCAGTCTTTTACAGTTATTTCCCGATTTTCATTTTTTTCGAGGGCAGATTCATCCTATACTTACCGGTTGAGCTATAAGAAATTGAATCCCGATTTGTATGAATTATGAATTAAATAATTATAACCTTGCAGATTTATGATTTATTTTATTGATATTGATGCAAATGCAGTAGTAAAGCAAGGAAGATGAGAAGTACTAGAATTAAAATTTAGTTGTAGTACACACAAGAAATTGTAGCATTTTCATGTTCATTCAGAGATATTGAATTTATTTGATACTAAACCTACATACAGAGACTAAGGTATAGTCACAGGAATTACTTTTAGTATTCACAAACGACATGAGTTCACAAATTCACAACGACATCACAGGGCAAGACAGATGACAGAAAAACATCAATCGACCACCATTAAACAACTTACAGTATACATACAGTACAGATTCTTTTAATAATTCTTCCTTAAACAAGTTACAAATTGAAAATTGACTCATTGTAATTATTTAAAAGAATACGCAAACTTGCATTAGCAAATTAGCAGATAAATAATGAAGAATTACTAAAAACGAGATGTAAAATTATTTTATAACGAATAACATAATTAGCTTCACTTCATTTGTATTTGTAGTATGCCTCAAATATTTAAATATTTATTATTACTACTATTACAGACACATAGCACTAGATAGTACAATATTTTATTTTATTTTAGTACATAAACACAAAAAATATGAATTGCACAGAGGGGTGATATTTTGTTTTCGCATTAATATTAACTAATTAGAAGAGCAATTTGCTACTTGCATTGTTCTATTCTCTAACACACTTTAAGCTGTTCTAGAAGAACGGATTTATTTTATTACACATGATGCAGCAACATAATTTACATTTATTTATACACCGAGCCAGTTTTCACTTTTTTAAACTGTACTCTGTACATTATATTATGCAAAGAGTACTTTCAGATCATCGCATCTGTCAATTTCAATTTTAGAGTCGGAGGGTGTTGAAAAGCATTTGAAGCTCTTGATTGTAGCAGCATGTCGATTTCTTATTACGGTGAATTCGCATTTTGAAATCCCAATTACCTTCGGAAATTAACAATACCATTTAGGCGGAAATACATTTAAATACAATAGGGTTGCTGTGTTCTATTTAGAATCAAGTAGCGCCAATTACCACAGTTAGTTTTTATATTTTAGTAATTATTTTTAAGTTCAGGATTTTAAATGTATACCAACAGTGTCTATTGTCTATCTCATCTAGTCTACCTCCATTATCATTTAAAGTACACAAATTTTTTATTTTTTTCATGCAGTATATTGCATTAATGATGATGATCAATGATGCGTACACTGGTACACTTAATCTTAGTCATTTTGGTATGTCTCATCCTTCAAAATACCATCATGCAGTCCAACGATTCCCAAGTCAAGTTCATGCTTATTTTCATGGTCGAGTTCTTTCCACACTACTAGTGGTAGTGGTCTATCTACTCTACACACACTACACAACTTCAAATGGACTTTATAACAGTTTTTGAAAAACATTTTAGTCGTTGTTTTTTCTCTGCTTGATATACAGTTTACGGACATGTTCGATTATTATAATCGTAGAAAATACAAAACGTAGAATTTTTCTCGAAAATGTAATCTTTTCATCAGATACACAAAGAGTAATACTAAAACGGTACTATTAATAAGGTCAAGTCTACTTTAGGTAGTATTTTTATTGTAATTATTGTAATAGGTACCAATATATCGGTAATTTAATTAGCTGTGTATTTAATAGTGATTCGTATGGATTCGTATGATAATGTCGCTTGATAACCTCTTTTTCTCATATTTTTTACAATATCCTGTGATGTACATATAAATGAGAAAACATTTCTTTTCTTAATATCGTCTCACATAATTTTGGATTAAATTAATACCATCTAAATGAAGGTTTACATATCATAAGAATTCATATCATAGTAAAGTATATTGGTACATGTATTAAATTTTAACCAGAAAATTAATGGTAGTTAGTTAACGTAATTCATGCAGAGTATCATATCACCCAATTTACTTTCAAATGCATAATAGTTTATTCCATAATGCATTATGCATAATAGCATAATATTAATTAGGTGTTGTATTAAGTAATTGATACAACACCTAATTGTTTCTATATATATTTGATTCACCTATATTTGTTTCTTTAACATAATTTTTGCCTGCTCTGCTTTAGAGGGGGCCACGGGGGATGTAGTAAATACTTGTTAAATTCGATTTGACTAAGGAATATGTTTCAGTGTTTTTTACCTTCTTTACAATATCTTCTACGATTATAATATACGCATTTTTTCATATAATCAGCAGATCCTTCCTAAATGTTAGAATTGGTAGTTGTGGTATTCATAGATAACATAATACAAACGAATCAGTGTTAGATAACAGATTCTAAATTAAGTATTTTATTATTCATCATGTGGATGGATTTAATAAAATAGTTTTGATGATAATTAGCTCAACTTTTTCGTGCCAGATTGTTCCCTTGATTAATTGTTTCCATCATTTAGTCAGCATATAAGCCGTACCATCCAATGTTGCTGTTGCTCGAGAAACATTGGTACCATCACATTACATTAATATCCTCTACTTTCAGTCGTAGTAGTCATATTTTTTACCTACAAATTAGTAGTTTAGTATTTATAGCAGTTCTTCACATGAATATTTTTGCAGAAAGCCGTCTGCAGCGACTTACCAGAAACTAATAAAAAATGCGTCTAAAATTGTAGACATAGATAATAGATGAGACGGATACCGATCTTTGTATTAATGATTAGGTTATTCTATTACAGGGGCGTATCTAGGACTTTGTAGTGGGGGTCTCCCAAAAAACCCAAAAAACATAATAATATGTCGAACAAACCCTACTTCCGGGATCTGGGGTGGGGCTCAAGCTCTGTGAGCCCATACCCCCTGTTCTATTAAAACCCAGATTGCTACAGGATTTTATTCTCTGTCATTAATAAATTGGTCTTCGTATCATGGAACTAAAAATCACTTTTGATTATAAACAGTAAGCAATATCTCATGCATATTATATAGAACACAAAATATTGCCACAAAATGAAATACTAGTAATTGTAGTAATGCAAAATTGACATTCCTTTTCTAAATTGTCCAGTTTGAGGTTCTGCACCATTTACTGCTACTACCGTGTAACTCATTTCTTTTGGTAATTTATTTATGCTTACTTTTCCTTTTGTTTTTTGAGGACATATAGTTGCAATTAAAAATCTGCGTTGGTTATTTAATTATTATTTCATGGTTATTTTTATGGAAAGCAAATTTCATTTTGCCCTTGTCATCATTTCACCACACACATGTTCTGAATTATATTTCCTATCCAAAATCCAATAAACTGACATTCCAGTAATCAAGCACCATGCCATACATACTGAAACTGATCACCATGCATTACACCTAGATCAACATAATTTTACACATTTATTACTGTAAGTACAGTAATAGAGTAAACATCATTATGTCTCTAGTGATTATTCATTAAGTATTTTAGTCCCATAGGAAAAAGAATAAATATTGTTTTTCGGGGGAGTTTGATGGCTTAGTACCTAAAAGATTGAGCTGATTATTGTATTAGAATTCCTAAGTTTCATTTACGAACAGCATCTTGATTTTATAGAGGTAGTTGATACATTATCAGGTGAAAGAAATCATTCGATTCGTTTCAGAGTTTCATATTTTGTAGGTGTATGTGTATGTATGCCCAGGTTCAGAGTAAACAGCCCGCTAGTTCTAAAGTTTCATATTTTAAAAAGTTTAGTTTAGTAAGTTTTAAAGATTCACATTTATATCAGCCCACACATTTAAAGCATGCACAGACAACACGCGTTTCTTCCTTTACTTTATATCGGGATATTATTTATATTATGGCACAATACACTCAAATTGTGATATATGACATTCACCGATTACACAATCATCAAAGTCTATAGTGTTACGTCACAGTTTTGTAATTACATTTAAGATTTAACAACAGACCATCCCAACTTCACCATACCACCATCATCTTAATATTACAACGTATTACTGCATTACGTACGTATTTACAAGAGTATTCAGATTCATTTCACAGAGTTAATTTAATATATTGTGGGATTCGATTGTTATATACAGAAATACTTTTTATTTTCTAAATTATATTTCCAATTAATCCTAATGTTCCGTGCTCCATTAATTATAAGGTCCAAGAGCTTCGATGAATATACAGTGTGTAAAATATGAAAAATTTAAATTAAAAATTCAGCTCGATATATTTGTCTGATTAATGCTTTTTACTGCTGTTGAAACTTTATGAAGGGCGTATCTAGGATTTTGTAATGGGGGGCTCGAATCGTCTGAGGGGAGAGGGCTCGAAGACCAAAAAATTATAAAAAAAATTCTGGAATCTGGGGGACTAAAGCCCGGCGAGCCCATACGTAGATACGCCCGTGGTCTTTACAATTTAATAATGTTAGAAGACCATAAATAAATAAATAAATAAATAAATAAATAAATGTCAATCAATTCTGCAATTCTTTGTCACTTTCTCCGCGTTAATTCCGGCTAATGTAAATTACGAAGCTCTCAACATGTATTTTAGTTTTAAGTTCACTTTCTCTTCACAAATAGATAAATGAAAGTGAATTTCATGATTAGCTCTTTGGAGAATACAACCAAAGACTACCGAAATTCTATTACCTTTTAAAACACACATTTTGATTTGAGTGCAATAGTAAAGTTCGATAATAAATTATTGTACAGCAAAAGAAACTTAGGTTGTCAATTACTGTTACACCATTTAAACACAAATGATTGTAACTTTATCGTTCGTAAATCTTCAACAATGTTATGAGAAAGGTTGTTTCATTATTAGCAGTACCTATTTCTTTGAAGGACTTTAACTTATAATATTATTCATGCTTGTTTTTATCAATCAAAATCTTTGATTGATTGATTGATTGATTGATTGTATTTTATTCAAGTGACAACATGTCTAACAGTCATTATCTTCCAACAAAGTCACTCTAAGGCTAGTATTAATGAAAAAAAAAATTACATTAAAT